>BLAZ01000311.1:1065145-1070145 GCA_014633955.1 Acropora tenuis | reverse complement strand
AAGTGAAATTACGCTAGCCAGCGGTGATGTAGGTTTTTTTTTTTCTTTTTCAAAGCAATGGATCGAGAATAGCTAATGTCAATTCATACCGAGTACTTCGTCAGAAATATGAAAGTCATTCCAAAAATAGCTCGGAACGTGAAATCGCACATGTTCAGTATGCTGCACACTCCTGTTTTGGTAAAATATGCGTTATGTATATGCTTTGGATTTCCTGGCAAGGGAAAGATTCAACAAATAGTTTACTATTGTTTGTGGTCATCTCTTTATTTTTGCTGTGTGAAGAAACGTTGCATGCCTACCTAGAGAAAGGAGGTCAAGGGTTATCAGAGGGTTCAACACAGGTTTTGGGGGGAAGTCGGCACGATAATGCCTATTACCGAATCAGAAGCCAACTCTATAGTGTCCTGATATCCTACGATATCAAGTCACTGACCTGATTCTGCTACCGTAACGCTAAAATTTGGGCTGAATTTGGGTACGGTAAATACCTAATCGCACCTTTTAGGTACGCTTCGGCAGCATATACGGCTCGTTTGGTCTCGCCATGAGTATTTTGGCTCGACTGCGTCTCGCCAAAATACGAACCATGGCTCGACCAAACTCGCCTGATATGCCGCCGAAGCGTACCAAAAAGGAACGATTAGGTATATAAATCGAGGCGGGATGTGGGATAATGAAAACTTTTGAGACGGGATGCGGGATGAAATTGAAACGGCGAGATTAGGATATAAGTTCCATTCTGAAGGCGGGATACGTGTTAAGTCGGCCACATGCGGGATTGTGATACTCAGAGAGTCACAGAACCTAAAAGTACACGAAGGGACAACTTTACTTTTAATTCGTTAGGCCTTGGTTATTTGTCTTGGAGAGAATTTCAACACTGCAAAGCCAAGTAAGTAATCTGTGTTGAAATATGGCGGCGCGCTGGAGCAATGTGATATCAGAATAGAAATGCTCAATTGGGCGGGATATGGGATAAAAAACACTGGCGGGATGGGCAATTGAAGAAGCCTATGTCGGACCCTCTAACCAGGGAGTGGTAGATGGAAAGGAAAAATGCCAATCTATAAAGCCGAAGGTGAAAAAATATCCTGCAAAGCTGGTATTTCTGTGGTGTGTCTTAATCAGGAAAAAATGGGATGAAAAAAAAAAATGACACAGGGTAGAAGAAATAGTGAGACAGGTGCTATAGGACAAGTTGTCACAGAACACTCTTACGAAATGTAATGAGGAGACCTTTGTCCCAGATGGTTTATCTGTTAATAAGTGACCTACACTTTACAACACAACAAAGAATTCACTGAAGATTTGTCTCGACAGAAGTGTTCTACGTACTCATATTTCACATTGAAAAAAAAGAAAGGAAATATTGCAATGAAGACCGTCATGATGTAAAGTTGATGGTTTTTTTTTTTTTATCGTCACTTTCTTCTTAATCAGATATTAGGTTGTACTTACTATTTCATATACAAGCAGGAGAGTTTTACCAGATACAAGAAATCCCGATGGCGAAGCCCAAAGGATTTTTATATGATAAAACACGTGCTGGACGTGTTCTAAACGGCTTCAAATACTCCTCCACATTTTGACTAATCGTGACGGAAAAAAAGACTATTCCTTCATGAAAGGCGATCTACCTCAGTTCACCTGAGAATTGAAGAAATGTAATTCAGCGATCTATAAGAATTTTATTCACGTTGGCCGGTAAGCGTAAAAAAGCTCCCGTTTAGCATTCTGAGGGCCCTTGAACCGAGAAAAAAAAACATGCCTCCAAAACGCAGTTTAGGCCCCCAAAGAGGGAAGCGCAAAAAAAAAAGACTGCATTCCAAAGGCAGGAATCTAACAAAGTGGTCATTTCAGATTTTTTCTGAGAGTGGTAGGTATCAAGGAACAACAAAGACCCTTCACAAGATCAATGTTCCTTCAAGGCGCTAAAATTCAGTCACTGGATTTAAATATCGCAAAAATGAATGTCGAGAGCTTGGACTCCTGGCTGACGAGGTTTGTTCAGGAGGTTGTGAAGGAGGACGGGAGTCGCTACCCGGGAAAAGGAGTTTGCACAGCATTATAACTGGCCTGCAAAGTCATTTGAACATGAAGCATTATATAGTGCCACTAGTGGCATTACATTATGCTGCATATTCTTTTGGATTTCATGAAACTTCAATTTACCTTGCTATTTCCCTGGCGACACGTTCAAGTCTCTCCCCGGGGTCCGTTTCTCGAAAGTCCCGAAATCTTTTCGGGCCCGAAAAGCGATTCGTAAAACTCCGACCAGCTTATTCTGTAAAGCTGCTCTTTTCATAATATGTTGCAAAGAGAATAAAAATGAAAACAACTGCAAAGTTATCTGATTGGTCAAAACCACTATTGAGTGTGGAGGAGTATTTTTATACACTATAGTTATGTTTCACCAAACTAACAATACGTGAAATTCAACTAACTTGCTTTCAATACATTGCTGTCCAAAGGTAACATGCGGCACATTATTGTACCTTTACATTCAAGAATATATTTTCCATTTTGAACACGTACAACTCAAAAATATTCTCTCAACCCTATCAGCAGGCTTGGCACAGTAAAAGTAATTTAAGACCTATGGCTAGAATACAAGAAGAACTTGGATTGTAACAGCACTTAATCAGTAACAGTAAGTTAGGAATTGAAGAACCTTACTGATCAGAGATTTTCAAAAGTTTGGCTGCATAAATATAGGGAGGAAGCCAAATGTGACAGAATGATAAAAGTATCCTCTGCTTTCCACCAATGCAAAGCAGCTTCCTGAACCCATTTCAGTTCTTTATTTGGTTGTGAATAAAACTACGGCCTCTTTTTCTCACCTTTCCACACATTTGCTTTGAAGCAATTGCTAGGCTATTCCAGCAATTCTAGTAACAGCAAGAAAAGATATCACTCTAGACAAAGACGACTTACTTTGTACTGTAACCTTGTAGAGTGAAGGACTAAAGGATACCAGTTTTATTAATTTACTGTGTTAATGTTGAAATGGTGTGAACCAAGTGTGACATGCTTTGTAAGTTGGTCAGGGTGAATAAAGTACAGTACTGAGGGGGTTGTCAATTTTAATAACAACAGTTTTCCTCTGTCCTTCACTTACATACACATTCAGATAACATCAAAGAAATTCGTTTATTGCTATATTATGCAGCTAACCATACTATTATAATTAATTACCTCAGTCTATGTAATGGCCTTTCTATGTTGGCCATCCAACAGTGGTTGTTCCTGTGCCTCCAGTTTTAAATCAGTAAATTTGATCTTCCAATTATTTTGAAGTTGTGGGTCACGAATGAGTCCAAAAGATTGCTCAAAAACCCCAAGACAGTTTGAAAACCTGTGAACTGTACCTCCAACAGATATTTTGACCAGTCCATAACCATCTATTTGTCCCCTAGCACCAGCCACATTTGCATTGAACAAAAGCTTTTCCTTGCAAACTAGTTCTCGCAACTTGTCGCTGACTGCTAAAGAACCCTGACATTCATCAAGCACTTGCCCTCCTGACAACATAAGAATTGAACTCTTGGCATCATTCCAAAAGTGCTGTGGGCCCCACTCTTGTGATGCACTGTCTGATGCAGTGTTAAAAGAGTTTAAGATTTTGTAAAACCAGGGTATGAAATTTGAAGCCAGTTCTTGTCCATCCACATTTTTTGCACTGCTCGAGACTGGTACATTTGGACTTGACTGCAATGATGCACATTCACTTAAATTTTCTCCTTGATCATCATTCTCCACATCAGAATCCTTAAAAACAGACCACGAAAATAAAATAAAGGCATGCACAAGTCATTGCCCACAGTGCATGGATATTTTTGTGGATGCAGGATATAATAACTTATTGCTTTGACACCATTTTCCAGGCAGACACAGGTTGAAAAGAGAAGGAAACATTGCTTTCAGAGGAGGTGCCAGCAGGCAAATTAATTAAATTCCAATATGGGGGTGCCCTGAGATACTAGTTCTTGAGCTTGTAAGGTAACTTGGGGAAACATTTCATGGACATTGGCATACTCCCCACTGTCAAACTCGCATTTTGCTGATTTAGGTCTCAAAGTGCTCATTTTACAGATTAAGTCTAACCAGTTATTTTATGTATCAGAAACAAGCACTACTTAGGCCTGAAATCGTTTTTCATACTTTTTTATATATTGAAGGTATCCATCCATGAGATCCTTGCATTAACTTGTTCTTTAACTTAGCATCAACATTACAGCTGTCCTGATATTAATACCAACAACAATAACAAAAATAATAATAATTATTATACTTCAAGGAGCCTCATGGATATGCATTCCCCTTGATCAATCTTATAAAAGAAGATAATTTGCAAAGCAAAGATAGCAAAGTAATTTGTTATGAACAGAAATCCCAGACAATGTTGTACAGTTAAAATGTTCTTGAATCTCCTACCTCTTGCGCACTTCCCCAAAACAGCAATGCTCTTCTTATTAGTGTGGGTTTGTCTGACAAGGTAGGCTCAATGATACCATTTTCAGCCAAGTATTGATAAATATGATCCCTTTTGACTTTTTTCCTCCTCAGCAACTGTGAAGCTGTATGGCTGAATGATAAAATGGCTTCCATGGCCTCTGCAAAAGATCACCAAGGATACAGAAATTAGCTATCTCTTTAGTTTTAAGGCATATTTTAGAATACAGACAAACATTTGCCACCATGTTATTTCCATAATAATTATGGAAATAACTAAAAACTGAACTAATTTTTATTTATATTCCTCCTCTGATATGCCACAGCCGATACTATGACAAAAAAGGGGCATAGTCATACATGCCAATTCTCCCGGATAATCCAGGAGTCTCCTGGATACAGAACGAATCTCCGGGTCTCCCGTACGGGTAACCAAATCTCCCGGATAAAAGCGACCTTGAACCTTTGCACCACTGTAAGCTAACGACCTGTCTCCAAATGTACACTTATCAAAACAATTTCGGTTCTTTTAAACACACCTTGCC
>BLAZ01000311.1:1056300-1061300 GCA_014633955.1 Acropora tenuis | reverse complement strand
TGAATTTAGCGGCGTTCTTTTAAGAACAAATCAAACTACAATGGACACTATTCTTATTCAATGACATGCAAATATGTGATCATTTTAAATTCTTGTTGCTTGTTGTTGGGAAATCTTTTCGTTGGACGAGAATGAACGAAATCATGCACATTCGTCAGCAAGACAATGGCTGGAGTCACAAATTTGCATGAGCAGGAAAGAGAGTGGATCGAAAAGGAGCTGATAATTACCAACTAATATTATCGTTCAGTTATGCGTTATTGTTCTTCTTTAATCGACAACTAATTCCCGGCAAAAAACAAACTAATATGAATAAAATAAACAAAACAAAAAACCCATTCATTGATACGCATACTCCCAGCTGAGAGATTTTGATTAGATTAGACAATTTGCAATTGATTTGCCTTGATTTAATTCCTCAGTTAGTTGAGAAGTTCGTTGTACTCAGCTATTCCTCTGAGACTTAAAGAGAGTGATTTTTTTACTTATTATTACAGTTCATGGTGCTGTTTGTTAAAGGTGTCAATGATCAATGATCAATGATCAATGCAAACAGCTGTTTGAAAGCTTAAATGTACGGTCAACCAGGTCATTCCTTTCATAACCTCCCCCCCCCATCTACTAATGATAGTGAGGTTTTGCAACTCTGAACCCCAGGAATATTTAGTTCAAATTCCAAAAAACAAAGGTGGTAAAAAAGGTGGGATTGGGATTGGTGGGGGATGAAGGTATAAATAATTATAAATTAGGTAGTTATTGTAGTTCATTATTATTCAGCTGTTTAAATTGCTCAATCTTATCCACTTCTTATAATGAGAATGGGCTCTGAGTCAATAACCCATGAGGCCTTAGGCCTCATGGGCTATCGACTCAGAGGCCATGAGGGTGAGAGGAATATTTGTTTTAGTAAAATCCAACTAGTTGGTCAAAAAAATATCTAGACAAAACATCTTGTGCAAGTTAAAGCTAGACTTTAATCCTTTTTTGCCACTAAAACATCACAAATATGGCGCGTGCTTTTCGCTACTAGTGGGCTATAACATATAGCCTAGTAGCAGCTCAACCAATCAGAATGCAGCATTGATAATAGTCCATTAGTTGGATTTTACTATTTATTATTAGTATCACCCAACTAGTGGACTAATGCAAATCCTTCATTTTGATTGGCTACACTAGTATAGGTCTATTAGTAATAGTCATCGAGTAGCAAAGTTCCCCCGGTTTTGTAAACCTATTTATTTCATTTTATTCCCAAATAAATATTTTTTTGC
This sequence comes from Acropora tenuis, assembly GCA_014633955.1. Classification (NCBI taxonomy): domain Eukaryota; kingdom Metazoa; phylum Cnidaria; class Anthozoa; order Scleractinia; family Acroporidae; genus Acropora; species Acropora tenuis. Next base: position 1,060,029 of record BLAZ01000311.1, on the reverse strand, counting down.
TGAATTTATTATTGCTTTTTTCTTTCCGACTAGTTGAGTGATACTAAAACAATAATTGTTTTAAAGGTGAAGGGTCTAATTATTAGACCCTTCACCCTCAAGGGCCACAGATCAATAGCCCATTCGGCTTCACCTTTTGGGCTATTGCCACGTAGCCCGAAAAGGCTATGGGTCTAATTGTTAATTATTGCTATTATACACACATATATATATGTGATTTTTTTAGGCCTTTCTTTTGCTACTGCTGAAGTACTGCTCATAATGGTAGGGGACATTAACACTAAAAAAAGTCACTAATGGTATTCTTAGACCTTTAAATTAGTTTTGATATCAGGAGTTGATAATTATTGTTGTGGCTTGATAGACATCTGTATGGATGCAGTGAAGAGATAACATCTGGTGCAATGTATCATTTTCACTTTCCTTCACAGGATCAGAAAAGATGCAACCAAAAACACCAACCACAAGAACTGTTGCTTGTAGAACTCCAAAGGTAATGTACCTTTTCCCACTCACAGAGCATCAAAATGGAGGTCTAATGTGACAATTATTTGTTCTTGCAGAGATATGCATTGTTAAAAAATTTTCTCACCTACTGTAATATAATCTTATTTATGTAAATATTGTTTTAACCACCTTTCCTTGTAAACTCATCAATAGAAGACATGCTGGAGGTGCCCAAGAGGCCGGGAGAGCCAGCTGCAAGCTGTGAGTTGCAGCCAAGAGCATTGAGTAACCATGACAAAGCGACAAGTGGCATCCACCCAGGCACCATCACACTGGCAACCAGTGGAAAGACTAAGACTAGAAGCCCTATTTTAAACTTAAAACCACTTGCAAAAAAAAAACACTACGATACACGAGGCTTGCAAATCTTCCCAGCCGTGCAAACCCTGAGGGCCACCCATCACCATTGCTATTCATTAGTACCTGCTAACCAGCAAGATCTCAAGTTCAAGATAGCTTGTATATAGAGTTTAACCAATTCAAACAATGTTTCTCCACAGAGTGCAACATTTAATAAGAGATCCTGTGGACTAAGAACACCATCTGCTCCATTTGTTTCTCCTCTGATGAAGCGTTCTAATGAGGGCGACACTGAGGTGCGCATAATTCATTTCATTTAGTATTATTATAACATAGGTTATAACAGAAATGAATGACATACACCACATTGTATTTGCGTCAGGAGCAGGGCTGGTGTAGTGGTATAAGTTCACCTACCTTCTACCGATGTGTCCCAAGTGGGATTCCCTGACTCCACATCATAGTTTGTTGGTTATCTACTTTGCTCTGAGAAGTTTTTCCCCAAGTACTCCAAATTTCCCTCTGAGCCTCAAAAACCAACATTTGAGTTGAGTTGATTTGTAATCTCTCAAATTATTAGAGCCCTGGCTATTGAAGGTAAAGACTTTTATTTTTATTATTGTTTCTATTATTATTGTTATTATTTCTAATATTAGAGCAGTTTTCAAATGACTGTGGAAAGTAGTTATATATGCCATTGGGATTGCTACGCTTATAGTGATTGCCTTAACAATCTTGTACCAGTTTTTCAACCAATGAGAAGCAAAACCAAAACCAAAACCAATATTGTAACTTTTAAGCATGATTTTTCTTGTGCTTTGAGCAAGTTACAGGTAATTGCTAGGACTTGTGAGTCGTCCATTGTGCTGTTTAATCTTGTTGTGATTGGTAGCAGCAATTTCTTTGTAATTGCCTTTTTCTATGGTCATTTGAAAAGCACTCTTGATTATTATTCTAAAGAACTTTAATTCTTTAGAGTAATAGACATTTCCCCCCTGTGTGCTTTAAGGCCATTGAACAAATTGACATCTTTTGGAATACTGAGAATGTGGCTTTTTTGGCCATTTGCAAGCATATCTCCAAACAACTCTTGGCATAGAGTTATTTCTTACAAGCCGGCTTCTCCTGATCCTCCATTAAAGAGAGACTAACAACCTATACTTTGTGCAATATGGTAGATGTAGTTGACTTTGATTATGTACACCCAACATTAATGTGGTCTAAAACAACTCTGCTTTGAATTGTTCAATTCCATTGCCACCAAAAGCCACTAAGCCAGTCACATCCTGCCAAGGCAATGTATTATGACTGAAAAGCAATAAAAGAATCTTCAGACATCAATAATTTATTATTTGTGTACATTTCACAAGTACAATTTTGCCTCAGAGCCTTACCTAGCTGTTAAATTCAAAAATGAAAATGAAAATGGTGTTTTTAGTATTGTTATTATGATGATTCAACACAGGTTAATTCCTGGTAATCAAAGTTCCTGTGAAGTCTCAACCCAAAACTTCAAGAGAACAGACTCTCGCAATTTGTTCTTTTTCTGTGTGGGATTCTCAGTTTCTTCAATTAGCCCTTTAATTTCTGTGACATGGAACCCAAAACCACAACCACCACAGGCACATTATTGCAGTATAAAACGTATGGATCAATGCTTCTAAAATTAGCTCAATAGGGCGCAACCTATTTTGCTTACAAGAAATTAACGATAAATCTACTTAAACCCTAAAATAAGTGATAATAAATAAAAAGGTTCTTTATATAAGCGCTCCCTCATGGGTAAATGACGATTGCCTTGGATTGATATCTATGAGTTCACTTTATTATTATTATTACGTATTATTATTATTATTATTATTATTATTATTATTATTATTATGTTCAGTTATCATTGGTTTTTGAAACTTAACAGGAAATTTTTGGCACACCCAAAAGAAGCAAACATGAATCACTTTCTTCCTCAATGACGCCTGAGAATTATTGTGAGCGTTACAATGACACTGAAAGCTCAGTTCAGCTACTCTCAAGGAAACAACAATTGATCAAAGCAATCCAGCAAAAGGAAGACACAATGAGGAAGCTTAGACTTGTCCAAATGTATAGAACTAAGGTACAGTGTACGTAAACTGGTTTAGAGATGAGTTGCTGACATTCCATGAAAAGTGTGAGGATATTTAGTAGTACTTTCCCTTCTCTTTCCCCTACTTACCCACTCCCTCATACGAAGGTGTACTATCAGCTTCATGTATGCAACATTAAGATTGTACATGGAGGGGAGTGGCCTTTAACTTATCAAGATTCTTGTGGATCTTGACAAAATCTGCGAAGGATTTCATATGATGGCCACAGATCCTAAGTTCTTCTGAAGAAGTTCATTAAGGTTCTTGCCACAAAAGTTCTTGGTAAGATTATACTCAAGTAACCTCACTCAGATCTTCTTTGAGGTTCTCATTAGGCAATAGTAATGATTTCTGATTTATAAACTATTTTCAATAATAAGTAGACAAACAAATCATAATACTTGCTACATAAATTGCCTCACTCTCCTGCTTTTTTTATATTGAGGAGCTCAGCGTTGATTGGTGCAATGTTGAGAGTCGTGTTGTGTTGTGGTTCCCACCAAATGGGGCCTGTGCTGAACTCAACATGTGCCATGACACAATATGTGGGCACACGTGTTGGTTCTCTGCTCTACTCTGAGTGAGTTTCTATGGATTCTTTGCTTTCCCTATCAAAATCAACATTAATTTTGATTGATTGGTTTCATTGTTGTAAAGTATGGGATTGTTTAAAACAATATTAATAATAATAATAACTATTATTATTATTATTATTATTAGTAGTAGTAGTAGTAGTAGTAGAGCACTTGTGCTTGTCCTAATTCCCAGAGTTTATTGAAAATGAAAATTGATTATTTTT
>BLAZ01000311.1:1038800-1051300 GCA_014633955.1 Acropora tenuis | reverse complement strand
TGAGGGGCAAGATGCCAAGCATCTTGAGTTCACCATGACAGATCCACCTTTGCATCCAGTGCAATCATTAGCAGTAGGTCCCGTGCATGTTTTGCAAGAGGGATGGCATGGCACACAACTCTTCGTGTCAAGCTGCAAAAATGTCCCAACTGGGCAAATACTAACACAACTACCATCACTCAACACATCATGATCCTGACATTTGATGCAATGGGTTGCTGACAAGCTGCACTCTTTGCACATGCCATCACATGGTTCACAAGAGTTAGTCTTGGTGCGAAACTGGCCTGGTGGGCATTGTGTTTGACAAGAGTTGCCAACAAGCAATAGACCTGATTGACATGACAAACATTCTGCATAATTGTTGCATTTCTTGCAGCCTGAAGAACAAGGCTTGCAGTGGGTTGTTTCCAGATCTCCAAACTGTCCCTCTGGACAGTCGTAAAAACATTGATTTGTCTGTAGGTTGAGAAATTTTATGTCGCTGCAGCTAAGGCAATTTTTAACAGTTGGACCATTGCATACAAGACAGGTTGAATGACAAGGCTGACATCCTGCACTACTGTTGAAATTTCCACTAGGACAAGCTGATTCACATTTCTTCTCAACAAGTGACCATCCATCTACAAAAAACAAATAGGAGCAAAACAAGGAAAAAGGCAAATTTTAGCAACTGACTTTTGCTTGTTTCTCAGATGGATGTTTTAAAGATTGTATCGTGGTGAATATGTCAGACCTTTATTTTAGTATTCATCAATTGACCGTAAGATACTGGACAGGATAATGTAACACTGCCCTCTAGCGGGTGAAATTAACTGTTCCAATGATTTCTGCTAGAAGCAAGAAGCTTGGGTGCCCTAAGTACTGCATATCATTCAAAGGCAATTTCCAACAACATTAGGGTCTCCTCCCTGCTCCTTGTTACCAATGTAACTAATCCAGAATATCCATTGGCATTGCATTTTAAATTACACTGTTGTGCTGTGTTTATCAACAAATGAGAAAGGAAAGGAACTTTATTTAAGTGTCTAATTGTTCTAGCACTGGAGCACTAATTGGGGACACTGCAAACTGAAATCAACAATCAGCACAAATCAAGTCAAGTCAAATGCTGGTTATTGAGGAGAGGGGAAACCAGAGCACCCAGAGAAAACCTCTTGGTGCAGAGCAGAGAACCAACTAACTCAACCCACATATAATGCCAGATCTGGAAATCGAACCCGGGCAACATTGGTGGGAGGCGAGTGCTCTCACCACTGCACCATCCCTGCATCCCTAAATTATTAAACCTAAAATCAATGGTGATTGTTGTGGAGTGAGTTTTTTCAATGGCAAGGGAACTCATATTCCACCTAAATTAATCCCCGCCTTAATTTCTCAACAAGGCATAGTAATGCTTGTGAAGGTTCCTCGTGACTGTTTATAACATGATGAAGAGATATGATTTTGTACATACACAAATTAAAGGACAGCATGTCGTATTACTTGAAAGTAAGGAGTCAATACACGTAATGTGTATGGGCGTTTTGGCATTCCTTTGATAAAACATACCTCTACAAGAGTTGCAGTCACTGTTTGTTGGCCCAGTACATGATTCACAAGCAGTGTGACATGCATCACAGGTGTGGGTCATCTGGTTGTGAAACATTCCACTGGGACATTCAGCTACACATGATGAGCCCAGGAGAAGCTTTGGGATACTGCATGAAAGACATTGATTGCTTTGATGACCAAAGCATGTCTTGCATGTTGAGCCACATGGGACACAGCTATTGAATACAAGTGAAAATGTGATGGAGTTGAAGAAAATATTTACAAGAAGAACAGGACTATTTGGTTATCTGCATTAACTGCCCCAGAGGAAATTTTTTAAGGTCTGGCAATTTAGAAATTATAATCTCAATAAAGCTTTGCAAAAGCATGGAAAGTGATTCTTTTCAACTGCTGGTGGGTTTCCTTTTTTGTGCAATAATAATTGCATAATCATTATTCAGACAAAGTTGGGCAGAACCTCAAGTATATACACAGCACTACTCCCCTTGATCAGAAACTCTCATTTTACTGATATTAACAGTTGTTTTACAATTATATTGGCATGAAGTACTATTTAAGTCTAAAAGCTGATTTGGCTATTTACTTTAATAAGTAAAGCCTAACCTGTTAGAGTGTTGAGGAAAGGTTCCTTCAAGGCAACGTGTGATGCAACTGGTATCGTGCAAAACAAACCCATTTGAACATGTTAGACACTGCAGGTCAGACGAAGAGCTACAAGATGTGCATCCTACAGGGCAATCTTCACAGGTTTCAGTGGTGGTGTTTGCATAGGTACCCACTGGACAATGGTCTCCAGAAATGCATTGATGATTGTACAGGAATTTCCCTGAAGGACAACTGATGCATTTATTTGGATCCAAAGGTTTGCATTGTTTGCAGGGAGACGAGCAGGAAGTGCAAGTTCTATTAAATGATTCTGGATACTGGCCTGTAAAATGCCAACAAATTATAGTCATTTTCATGCAGTGCAAATGACAAGAAAAAGTACCAACGTTTTTTTTTATGCACACTCAGGAGGTGATAAAGGAAATTCTGTGTGCATCCACATTTGTATAAACTAGTTGCTCCATCACTAAACCTAGTTTAAATGTAGTTAAATGGCCCAGCTCTCTTAAGTCTCTCCTTGCTCAATTATGGAAGCCCCAGACCAGTCACAGGTTTAATTCCTTTAGGAAAAATTGGATTTTTTGTCCTGAGTCTTCACAGATAAATCACATCTGTACATTTACTGAGGGTAACAAAAAGGTCTTGAAGTGAGAGCATTGGTGTCAGTGTACCAGAGCAGCCAGTGACATCAGAAGGGAAGGAGGAAGAAATGGACACTCTTGGCATTGGGATTACAAGCAATGTTTCTCACTGCCTGAAACATTTCACACCGCAAAAGTAATTGCATGAGCAAGCTGTGGTCAAGTGACATCCAAGAACACAAGCAGATGAATAACTCACCTTCAGGGCAATGTAGGACACATACACCAACACCACTACCGAGAAGAAACCTTCCCTGATTACAAGACTTGCACTCAGATGATGAAGGACCAGAACAGCTGCTGCAGGTGCCATCACAATGTTTGCATTCATGGTTTCCAGTGTCTGCAAAGAGGCTACTCGGACAGGATGCCATGCACTCACCCTTGTGCAAGAACAACAACTGTTGGTCATCTTTAGTTCCACATGCGGTGCATGAACTTGCACTGTCATCATTGCAGTTGCGGCATGATGGATGACAAGACTGGCACTGTTCATTTGAATCAGCATACTGTCCTTCAGCACAGCTTTTCACGCATTTTCCAACTTCATGTCTACTATAGTTTGTTCTACACGAGGTACAGGCAGTTGCATTTCCTGCACATGTCAGACAGGATCTGTCGCATTTTTCACACACCAAGAAAGAATCTTGCACATTGATGAATTTGCCATCAGGACAAGCATTGACACAGCTTCCATTGTTGAGAATGAATGGTGGACCACAAGACATACATTGAAATGCACTGGTGCCATTGCATGAAAGGCACAAGGCGCTACAAGGCTCGCAGAGTTTTCTAGCCATATTTTGGAATTCTGACTTAGTACACTGAGGAACACACTCCTGCAAGACAGTATGGATAAGTCAGTACTAGCATGATTCATGATTTCACCTTAGAACTTTTTATGAAGAAGAACTGTCTGTGCTTTGATGTCAGCACTTTTGTTTGAGCATTTGGCTACATTCTCTTCAGGTATGCTCTGTTTCTCATTGAACATGGCCTCACACTCCCAAAGCCTTTTTGACACATACTTTCAAGCTAGCAACTTTTGCTGGAAACAATACATCAGATCACAATGCCAGGAATATCATTGCCTACTGTGCAACTAGATGGGGTTATTTAATGTCCTGCAGTATTTAATTAACCAGGTAGTACCAGAGGAAACATGGCACCAGGCCATTTTTAATAAAAGCCTTCAGGATATGGAATGAGCTTCCAATACCACTGTGCATTTCATTTTAAAACTAGATCAAAGTCCTATCTTTTTAAGAAATCTTACTTTTAGACAATTTGTAAGTATTGATAAATACAAATGTACATTTAAACAAACTGATATCAGTTTCTATCTGTCTGTCCTGATGACAAAATCATCATATAATGTGGTTATTAGCTATTCATCCATGTGAGAAATTTAAGGGTCCATTTTCTTGATTAAAGGAAAGGGAAACAGAAATCTACGAACACAGAAATGTTTGAATTTTATTCAAACTGGAGCAATAATTGCAATAAATTATATAATTTTCAATATCAATGTTATGACAGATATCAATTTCATTGCTTGAAGATTTAAAACCTTCAGTTCACACCACTAACTTGCATAAAATAAAATTTTACTTGTCTATACTCTTATTGAAGATAAAAGTTGCCACTTATGGCATCAGGGAAGTTGTTGTTAAAAAATATATTAATCATGCATATGCATGTGTGTAAAATGCTTGGGTCTATTTGCACAAGCACCAGGGGAGCTTATGTAATGTTATGTTAACATCATTAGGGCTAATAGTTATTATTTGTAAAATAAAAAAAATAGAAATTTTAATCATTTGCAGATGTTACTGCCAACAATGAGCATTCTGCTGAGCTTTTTAAGAGACCCTGAGTTCAATCCAAGACTTCCTACACCATAGTCCATTTCTCAAACAACTAATCCAGCCAGGTTCCTGGTCTAAGAGTTTGTTACATCAACTGGAGTGCTTTATAACGATTTCCACCACTGAGAAAAACTGGATTGAGGTAGCCAATCAGCTGCTGACAGGTCACTTTAACCCCATGAATGAATAACATGTTTTCTTTTTGAAACCTGAATTAAGCTGACTTCTTCTTGTTAGTATGGTGTTTATATAATAAACAATACACACACTCACTCGTGAGATAAGTCGAACACCTGGAGAGAAATTTTATATCTTTGCATGTTCCATGTATTATTCTCTATGTAACATCAACATCATCATCAGGATGTAACTTTGAAAAATAATATCCTTTACTGAATTACTTAATTACTCTTAATTATTGCTAAAACTTAACTTTCATATGGGATTGACTAAACTCTATGTAACATAAAAGGATTTTAAGTTGAAGCTGAAAAAATAACATTGAAATATGTCAAAAAATTTTTATATTACAAAGAAAAGGACACAAAATAGTAATTACTTATTAATTAGTTAAGATTCTAATTCAGTAGAACATTATTGTCAATGTTCTGATTAAGTTTTCAAGTTGTGTAAAATTAATTTTGTATTAGATATGCTTTTCTAAGTCATTGAATAAAGTTTGTAAAAATAAAAGGATAATAAGACCCTTACAAATTTTTCAACAAAAGGATAGGTCTTACAGAACTCAGTTTGACATAAAGAATCAATGCATACATTATTGGTGCTACTTTTGAAGTGTTTGCACTCATTGCATTGGTCTGGTCGTGGCCCAGTGCAGCCATCCAGGCATTCAATGCTGCAGGCTGAAATTGCTTTCTTTGTGAAATCAGTTGGTTGAGACGGCTCGTCTGTTCCATACATTTTCAAGTACCAGTTAGTGAGGGTACCACTGTTCTGGGCGGAACCTAAGGTTACAAGAGAGAATAAACACTTCTTGGACAGAAAGACCACAACAGAACCTTCATTACTACAACCTATTAATTTTAACTAGATGCTTGTTAAGCCATGATTAAAAGTAACATACTAAATGCAATGGTATGAAGAAATCCAGCAATCAAAGGCAACCAGTTGGCAATTTACAACGAGCATGAGAGGTGAATTTAGTGTAGGACTATTTAAGAGTTAGGTCAGACCTTGAGGAACAAACCCTGAAGATTAGTATCTGGCATGATCATCACATGTTACTTAAAAATTGCAGCAACTAAAAAGCTATACTGTCAGAGGGGACAGAACTTTGTGACACTAATAAAACCAATAAGCATCAAATTACTAGCAGTTATGGACAAGTTTACCAAAAGGATATCACCCCAAAGGATATCACCGGTAAAAGCAACTAAACAATTATTGGTAGATTATGATCTAGTGCATTCCATTTGCTCCTCTGGTTCACAAAAAGAATTTGATACCTGGGAAAGGTGTGTTGTTAAACCAATTCAGCATTTCATTCCACAGGAATCAAAGTCCATTTACACATCCAATAATTTTTGTCTCCATTAGTCAGCATATATGAAAATCATGCAGTGTGATGAACCAAGGCAAATTTGACTCAGCCTCAAGAGAGAGGCTGGAAATTAAATTGAGTCACACAGATGTCCTAAACGTCTTATCACAGACAAACTTAGGACTGGAGGACTGGGTTGAACTAATGTCAAATACAAAAAATCTTTTAGCCTAAACAGTCTTACCATGATTTTCCACTTCCAATGTCCATGTTCCTTTGGGATTCTCTCCCCATGTGTGTGTTGAGAGGAATTCCCAATCTTTAAAGCCCTCTCCTGAAGAGTCACCTCCCCTTTGAGGGAGTAAAATTGCAACTGTGCCACAAGGAGAAATCAGTTTGATAGTAAGATCACCACGCCGTGGGAAGGTAAGTGATATCACCACCTGTACGTGCTCCAAGTACTTGATAAATTGATTGCCATTCGAACAGGCAGCTGTTTCAACAGTCAGCTTTAATGTGCCTGTACCAGGGATGGATCTGAAAAAGGTAAAAACATAATAATTCAGTGCAATAACAAGCCTACAGATAATTTTTTGCATATATCCAGGCCATTTACCTAACCAGGAACATGTTTTGAATTCATTTTGTCAAGTTTGACAGATGAAAAAGAACATTAAAATCGCAGTTTTACTTTAGTTAGCAAGATATTTTTAGAATTTCAACTTTAACAAGGTGTCAAAACAGGTAAAACTTATGTCTGTCAAATGCTCATGTTTGTTCAGTGAATGAATAATTGAAAGCTTGCATTAAGGTGGCTCTAATAACTATTATTATTTTACAAAGGTTTCAATATCACATCTGCATAATTTTTTTTCTGTTGGCAAAATTAATGTTTATCACAGAGCACTCGGTTGAAGGTCAATAATAAAAACCTACAGCGTTAGACTACATTATGGAAGACTCTTTCAGAACCTAAATTTTGTTGCTATGGCAACTACTGATACAGATCCTTGGCTTGTTTTTTGAACCTACCTAACTTCTAAAGCTATTTCTTGGTTTATACACAGTGAATTTTCTCTGTTTTAGGGGAAACAGAGTAAACGTACAAGAAGTTTCAACTTAAGAAGTAACAAGAAAATCTGTACATAAATTTGGAGGAATTAACAATTATTTTTTGATGAATATTACATTAAATTCAATGATTTTTTTTCCTGACAGCAAGAGAAAGAAAAAGCCTCTCCATGAGTCAATTGTAAAAAAAAAATCACCATCTGCAACGTGCCCAATATGCGTTCTTAGATCACTCAAAAACCCTCGTTTTTAGCGACGTGATTAAAATAGAAATTCTTTTTAAAAATGAACACCTTAGTGCCATTCAAGCCTATTCCTCACACGGCGAACACACTATATAGAGCCACCTTAAATCTACATCTACATTTATTAGAGTCAGTAAAACCTTTAAAGGTATCACACCAACTGTCAGTAATATGTACAATATAAATAAATAAATAAAAAGATGTTAACATCAAATCAGGCTCTAATAAATAATTAAACCCTATCAAAGCACTTTTCACGTCAATGTGAAATAACTTTTAGGTAAAGTGTCAAATTTTTTTTCTCCAAGTGGAACAGCGTATGTCAAATTTGGTTAGACCAACTCTCAAATTCAGCATGGAATCCATATCACGACAAAAATAACAAAAAAGAAAATTCAAAGGATGCATGAATTTGCATGGGGACCTTTACTCCAAGACTATACTTGTATCAGGAACTAAAATAAATTAAATTCACAAGTTTCTTACAAATTAAGGAATTCATAGCGATCAAGTCAGCACAGGGTATCCATTGCAACTCTGTTGCACAGTATTTTGATCATAGGATTCTTTGCTTAGTGCTGAACATTTCACATTGAAAGAGAAATTAACTGATAAGTAAAAAGAGATACCAGTAATGAGCGAAATGTTATTGCCACACATAGCTACACACCTTCCCTGAGCCTCTGGGGCCTGAATGCATACATGCTGTGGTGGAACTGTCCTCCACCTTCTTGCCAGGTCGACCAGTGCAAATGCATCAAGCAATCCATAGCCAAACCTGTGACTGACTTTTCTTCCCACTGCATTCACAACAAAGTCATCTGAATTCAGTTTGGCATTGGATGAGGTTCGCACAACAAGATGTTGCATGTCCCTCCAGGTCAAGTTTCGGCTGCAGAAGGCAATGTGTATGTGAGTGACAATTAGCAATGTGAATATTGTGATGTACGTACCATGCAGTTTTACAAAAAACATCACAATAGATAACATACTGTTGTATAAGAATGGTACCTTATTATCAAAACAGGCGTTAAACTCATCGCCAATTGATGAGCTTAGGAACTGGTGCCATCCAAGGTTGGTGGAAGCCCTACGCAAATACCAGGTATAGCAGGGAGGTTCCATGGAAACCCTGTGAGTGGGAACCAGCCCTGCAAGTGGCCACCAACCAGCACCGTCACACTGAAGGAACTTCATTGGAGAAACTTACCTAACCCGATACCTACCATGAACCACTTCCTAATTGGGATGGGAAGGGCTGGGCACAGAATTGGCAAAATAGGCGACCAAAGCAGCGATCCATAAGGCTAAATTGATAAAACAAACTGCCAAGATAGTGACCAAAGCAGTGATCCGTCCAAGGTAGTGATCTGCAAAGATCAGTGCCTCAGACAACTGCAATTCTGGCGACTAGAGCCCAAATGCAAGCACATGGCGAATCAAGCCCTTGTGGCCACCCCACAGACACCAGAGATCGTTGGGGGCATTGTATTAGTTTTCAAACAATATATATTGCAATAAAGATAATTATTTGTCTTGGTCTGTTGTACAATAAATTAATGAACTGTTGTACAATGCACTCTTCTGTTAACATCCTGCCAATTGCTTTAGGCCGAAGTTGACCCATTTGACGGAGGGTGTAAACTGCAGGTTGCAGGTTAAAGTTGCAGCTGGTCATTGTTTCACCATTGCTGACAAAACCCATGCTAAGGTTAGCATTTTTGCAAAGGTAAAACAGTGACCTGCAACTCTAACCTGCAACCTGCACTTTACACCCTCCGCCCATTTGAAGACTGTTATAAACACATGTACGTGCCCAAACTTAACTGTGACTGAATTAAATTTTATTTCATGGTTGTACATATTAATTGTTTATGAATAAAATTGTTGTAAGCAAAGAATAACTCACTTGACCTCCAAAGCAAGGGCAAGTATTCCTGCTGCAAGAGGGGCTGAGGCTGATGTTCCTGTATGAGAGTCTGTACATCGACCATGAAGGTCTGTTGTTACCTTTTCAAAGGAAAAAATTAAACAATTTAACGTAAACACCCATGCCACAATGTTGCTATTTTTATTATTGGTAAATTGGTGTTATCTCTTTGATTGTACATAGCAGTACAAGGTGAATGCATAAAATTTTAAAAATAGTATGTGGCTAATGTGTGACAAGATAACATTTAACAAAAATTGCATTCTTTGTCACTTCACAATTTGCTTCAGTGAGAACCATGTCCTGAAGCCAAAGAAACCCCGTCAGGAATGCATGCTTTTCAAATCTTCTGACCTCTTTTGTTTGTACATTTTGTGATCACAATACAGACTCTAAGCAGTGGTTTCTAAGAAATAGTTTCAAGAGATTTTCAAAGATGTAATAATGATTACAAAATTAATTTTCTTTGCTGGCCTATCCCGACCATAAAAATTCCCTTGGATGAAGAGATAATAGTTACCTTTTTTTGTTGCCACTGCTGCCCCGAAAATTCTGTTTAAGATTTACAATATTACAAATTATTATTATTATTATTATTACTGTGAAGAAATTATTACTGTGTTGCACAGCTATAGCTTAATGAACAGGAAGCCTCTGACATACAATTTTTCTCATGTTGCCGCCTCCACTGCTGAAGGTGGTAGCAAGGGTTGACGCACAGGGCTCTGAGTACCATGGAGAGGAGCCGTGTTCAGTGGCTGAGCTGATGGACAGAGTGTAAATGCTGTTGGTGTAGCCGTCACAGCTGCAGCTGTCTTTACTTCTACCTCCATTGCCTGATGCCCACACATAAATGGAGCCTAGTCCACCACGACCCTAAACGAAAACACCACGTCAGGAGATAAGTGGCCTGTTAGTAGTCTCGGTCTCGAATTTGAGTGAAACAAAATAACGAGAGAGCGGGCGAAAAACACATGTGTATGTCGCATGATCTTTGACTTAAGTGCTATTGCACACAAGCCAGAGAACAAGTGACACAATGGGAGTGCTGAAACTAAATTGTTGGCACCCCCCTTGTGTCAGCAGTCCTTTTACTCTCAGGTATGTACATGTCCCAGTAATTTGCTTGCTCATTGTCTGTTGCAAAAGTTACATACTACTTTTGTAGTAGGAGTGAATGACTACTGAGGCATTGAAGGCCACTTATATGATGAATTCCAGTCATTTCATTTTTTACAAACTTTCATTCCTTTTTAAAAAAATTTACAATCTTGGTTTGGTAACAACATGATGTTTCTAGTTTACATGTGACGAGAAGATATTTAAATGCAATATACCCTGTAGCTCTAAAAGCCAGGCCTGGACAAAAAAAATGGTTTCTGTTTTTACCTCAAATAACATATGGTATGCACAAATTATCTCAACTCAAGTAAAAGTCAGAAGCTGTCAGTCAGTTAGGAGTTTGTCTAACTACAATACATGTATCTTGCAGTACTAAAAAGTAAATGCCACCCAACTTTGGTAATTATTTATTCATTCTTTTTGCCAGTCATAGAGAGATGCTTTGGTGTTTGTATAACCTCTTTCTGTTTGATGCATTACCACCCCGTCTATGAAAAAAATTATGATCACAAATGATAGCGGAGCTCTCGCGCACGAAGCCCCCACAGCAGAACACAATGGGTAAGAAAATGTGGTAAACTGCCCATCTGAGAAACTTTGGCAATTACATGACCATACACCGACTGCCCGCCTGCCCCACAGGTAAACCAATGCAAAATTTCAGGTAGTCTGTGGTGAAGGTTTTTTTGGCACGAAAACAAATGGCAACTCGCGTTTTGTGAAGCATAAACAACTTACACGTTCAGGGAAGTCAACTCAGCACAAAAAGAAATTTATTATTGTAATGAAATTGAGAGCTAGCTCCGCTTTTAGGCTTGACTAAATCTACGTATTAGTTAAATGAAGTTGATGAAGAGAAATATCCATTGGTGATGATGAAGATTGGGATCACCACGTTAAAATTACACAAAATTTAATGTTGTTAGGTGTGCTGTTCTTAAGAGTTTGAGCTTGCCTTTTCAATCCCATCACTAAATGCTTTTCTGGCTAGATGTGCAGGTCCATCCACAGTGCGCCCGTCATCATCTGGTCCCCAACTTGAACTATATAGATCAATCTTCTGCGGGTTAAGGCTGAGAGATGATCCCTCAACGGCATCTGTTACATCACCGTCCAACATACGCACGCCTTGAATAAGAATTAATTTTATGAATTTTTGTTGACAAACAAAGGGAGTTCAGTGTGTAAACTGACACCAAACTTACCAATGCCTTAAACTGATAGGGCGGGAGGGATGGGAGCTGGATTCAACAAAGATTGGTTGAATTCAGGTGGCCAAAAATATCCACAAACATCAGCTCAAAGCCATAAGGCAAGAAACCCCTACAGCCAACCTGCAGACTACACAAACTTGAGGAATAGGCTGCTAGCTGAATTGAAGTGGGTTTAAACTTTGCTTAAAATTACATTTAGCCACATGCAAACAGTAGACTGTTGATAACTAGTAGTCATAGGAAATAACTGAAAGTTATGTAATTATCATGCATTACCTCCCACTCTTGCACCAGGGGCAACTCCCACACCACACACACTGTTATTGGAAACTGCTGCAACTTCTCCTGCGCACCTAGTGCCATGCCTGACAAACACAATCAAATTAACAATCATGATGAATGAGGTTTACTTGAAAACAAGCATTTAAATGGAGAACTTAAGAAGCTTCTCATCAGTAAGAACATGTTGTGTCACCAACCTGTTTTCATCATTCCAGGTTGGTCTTGGTTCTGGATCAGCATCATTACTATTGAAGTCATAACTGGCATCTGGATCCTAAAAAAGGAATGTTGTTTTCTTGTCTTTTTTCTTTTTTTGAACTGAGAGCTTGGTGTCTGCACAAACAAGTGAGGTATAGGGTACATGCAAAGAGAGCAAAAATGCTGTGTTACTTGATCTTTGATGAATAATTTGCAACATATGATCAGGCTGTGTTTTCCTTTTATCATGGACAGACGCTATTCATAC
>BLAZ01000311.1:1021300-1023800 GCA_014633955.1 Acropora tenuis | reverse complement strand
TAAGACTGATAAAACTCATTCTATAGGCTCGACCAAAATAACAAAGTCGGATCTAATCGTCTTACTTCAGAACAGTTCAACAATTTTCACAATAGAATGGGATGAAAATTGCCCAACTATTTTGAGATTTGTTCCAAGGTGTAACATGCCTGTGGTTTTGCAAAACCTCAAGGCACCTGATAACTTTTCACTCTTTGCAAGTAAATGAACTCTGTAACAGCTCAGGTGAAATAGTTGGCACTCTTCTCTAGATAAATAAGTACAATAATAAATACCTAACATAAATGAATTTGTACAAATTGTTTTAACGACACTAACAGTTTTCATAGCTGCCAGACATCTTTATCAAACGCACTACGACTATAACTGGAGTCACAGTGCTTTGAACGTGTGTGTTAATTTGAATGCGATTATAGCGAAACCTTTCAACGGCAGTCTAAGTAAAGACCTACTGTACGTGCAGTAATAACGACAGCAAATTTGTTTGGAAAGGTTTACCTTAAAATATCACCATACAAATTTGGCATCACCATGACATCAAAACTTTTAGGATCTTTTACAATCTGAAGTAAAAAAGTAGAAAAAATATTAGGGCATTCTGTTTATAAAACACAAATATTAGATGTACATGCTCAAATAACAATTGATGGACACAAGGAATTTTTGTTCTTTCAAAGTCTTGCTTACACCACCGATTTCAAATGAGGTAAACAGGGGCAGATCCAGGATATTGAGAAAGAGGGGGCCGGTCACTGAAATTGGTATAGTGGCGCAATTTTGAAATTGAGACCGTCAGAGATGCGATTTCCAGCATTTTGAGGATCTTTTTTTTAATTTATTAAACAAAAATTATGTTCTTTGAATACGATGTCTGGATAAAATCGACTATTTCAATCATCATTTTTGAATCTACGTAATTTTTAAAAAATTAAAAAAAAAATTTATTCAACAAAAGGGGGGGCCGCGGCCCCCTCGGCCCACCCCTAAATCCGCCCCTGGTAAACGTCGGTGTCATTGTCCTGGTTTGCTTGAAGTTGAGCTGCATTTGATGGACACTTGTGATGTCCAACACCTGCTTATGAACAGGACACTTGGTAAAGTTTGTCAAAATCAGCTTGAATCTTACTTCAGTTAAGTATTTGCAGTTTCTTAACGCATTTCTGTGCAAGGCCCAAGATGTTGTTAACACAACAAAGTGAGTGGAAATCTTTGAAACTGAACACTAAAGGTGGTTGCCACTTGCCAGAGCTAGGGTCAATGGCAAATGCAATGAGTTGATTGCCTAACAAAAAAAGCTTCTTATGACAAAACGTGTCATTCTTGCAGAGCTGGGTCGTAAATTGTTGAGGGGAAAGGGGGGCAGGAGGTATGTAGGGAAAAAAAACTTCACCTTCCCCTTCACCTTCACCTTTATCTCTTTCACTAGATGAACACAACATGGCAGCTAAAAAGCCAAACAATCCAGGCTGGGGTTTTGACTCTATAGCAATCAATTCTTTTTTAACCGGTTCTCAAACTTACATTAAGACAGGTTGTATCTAGGTACATTTCATTGTAAGTGACATCTTTGTTTTTCTCTGCAGCCTCTCGGCAACATTGCAGAAATAAGCCATCTGAAAGTCGCCTAGAAGAAACACAAAAGCTCAAATTGAAACGAGGATTAGGTAATGTTGTTACTGCTCTATAGTCATGCTTGCAAGCCATATCGTCAAATGCTTCACGAATGTAGTTAAATTTCTACATCCCATTCAAAGACAGTAAGTGTACGTTGGAGAGAATAAATGAAATTAAGGAACTTTAAAAAGGAACAAAAATTACTCTTTTTCACCCCTTAAATTTTTCTGGCAATAACTTGTTTAAGTTGCCAACAAAAGTTCAAAATTCTTCCTTGGAAAAATAATGGTTAATTTCCATCAATCTGAAAATTAATAATTATATGAGATTGAAAAAATATATAGTTTAAATGTCTGAATTTCTTGTTCTCTCCAGACAAGCCACTGGTTTTGTTTACTTCCAAAACAGTAATTAGCCAATTCCTTTTTTAAAATTAATGAAAAATCTTGTTTTGTCTTCACACTCACATGATGTTTGCCTTGTGCACAGCAGTAACTTTTCGCCTGCCATTTGACTTGGCAAAGCTGAATGCAAAGTCTGCAACTCGCTGAGAGGCTTCCTTTGTGATCAATTTAATGCTCTGCACTACTCCATCAACAACCTGCAGCAAGACAAACAACAATTATTATTATTACTACAGTATTATAACAGTCATGTTATAATAATACGATATTAATAGTTATTACAATTATTATTATTACTACAGTATTATAACAGTCATGTTATAATAATACGATATTAATAGTTATTTTGCTTTTACAGTAAGAAAGAAGTAAGTTTTAAGATGAAATCCGATAGAAGATGGAGCAATTTCAGGTTTTAGTGGACAAAAATCTGTACCAGAGTAATTTTAAATATTTTACAGTCATTTTTACATTTTTTTAAA
>BLAZ01000311.1:1010819-1012932 GCA_014633955.1 Acropora tenuis | reverse complement strand
AGTTAGGTGCAAAGCTATTATCTTCAAGAAAAATGTAATAAAATTAAACCAAATCAAGTCACATGCTGGTATTGCGAAAATCAGTTGAGATATTAAGTAGAAAACTCAAAAAGCCCTAGACATGAAGTTGTTTCTCTGATAGTAAAGGGAATATTTTTTACTACATGTGCTTTAAAAGTTGATCAGGCAAAACACTAATTGTTTACCATTACTATAGCTACGGTTCTTCTCTACATTAAGCACAGTCGATTAGTGAATTACCTGTGTTGAATAAGACCGCTTGCTTTCACCAGCTGAAATCTAGAAGAGATCAAACGTTCACAGATGTTTTGTTGCTTGAAAACAGATACGGCACAAGCCAACAAGAAAACGAATTTCTCAGCGCGAAGTAGCGAAAATGATATAAATCTTACACATAATTGTTTCTGTAAGTTATGAATTTCTGTATTCCTTATCCCTTTTATGGCGCGTGTAAGAAAACCGGGCGATTTCGATGGGAACAAAACTTTCCTCATTTTGGCAGCCGCCATATTTATTAAGTTCCCCGGGAAGGGATCTGGTGCCGTAAAACCGATGAATTCCGAAGAAATGACGACAAATGACGAAAACAGAAGCACTTGCTTCCTCTCGAGTAGATTTCGCGTGAAAAGGAGCATGCATCCACCACCACAAGAAAAACTAACTTCGGCGATCTTATTTTCCTTTATCGTTCAATTTTGATGATGAAATAACAAAGCGTTTTTCCAGCTTTCATTTATCATTACAACCAAGAATTACATTTAAGGGAAAACCGATGTTGGCAGCATTTATTACTCAAAGACTTCTTCAAGCTATACACCTTTCACCCAACTTAAGATTAACAATGGAAAGACTCCCCGACGAAAATCAGGCCCTCGACCGCACAGCATGTTATCCCAGTTGATTTCCTACTTTGACTCAGTTCAAGAACACTGCTCCTCAACCTGATATCACAATACTAGCTTGTGACAAGAGAGCCACCATTTCAAAGTCCAGCTATCTTAATTGATGAAGAACACATAACAAAAGAGATATTCAAGACAGACTTCATGTGTTAAATATTATTATTATTTAACACATGAAGTCTGTCTTGAATATCATTTTTGTTAAAGCTGCCGGTCTCGAATGTTACAGTAGTTTTCAATACAACCTTCACGCTCTTCGATACTTCAGACGATTTAATTTAACACCAATACAACATTTTTAAGCTTGTTGCGTTTAATGCTTTAGAGCCAGTAACATTTTCCTCTTCCACGACAAAACTAGGGTGACTTACAAAAGTTAAAAGAAAATTACAATAAAATCTGAAAACCTAGTTTACATCTCATCAGTGTTAAGTGTGGATATAAAAGACATCGGCTGAAAGCCAGTCTCAAGGAAAATCAAACGGTTGTAGAGTGAAATCAACAATAATTTTGTAACAATTGTCAGCGTATGAATACAGTATACAAAGCTCAGTTTCTCGGTGGTTTGTTAAGTTCAGTAAAAGTTATATACAGCAAGGATTCGTAGTTCATTTTTAAGCACGTTCTCCCCTAATTCGGCGAGCTAACTGGATGTCCTTTGGCATAATTGTTACGCGTTTCGCGTGGATAGCACACAAGTTTGTGTCTTCGAAGAGACCAACCAAGTAAGCTTCAGCGGCTTCTTGAAGGGCACCGATGGCAGCACTTTGGAACCGAAGATCAGTTTTGAAGTCTTGGGCAATTTCACGAACAAGACGCTGAAAAGGGAGCTTTCTGATCAACAATTCCGTTGACTTCTGGTAACGACGAATTTCTCTCAAAGCGACGGTTCCCGGCCTATAACGATGAGGCTTCTTCACGCCACCAGTCGACGGCGCACTTTTACGAGCTGCTTTGGTTGCTAGCTGTTTTCTTGGAGCCTTTCCACCAGTAGATTTACGTGCCGTTTGCTTCGTTCGAGCCATAACAAGACTGAAAATATCTTAACTCCGACCACACCGTACCTCCAACGATCCACTTTAAAATTAACACTGGCGTCAATCAGTACTGAATGAACAGTTTATATGCAGATTACGTGCGTCTCATTGGTCACTTTTGGCAATCGTTGATTGGTCAATCTCGCAAAAGTG
>BLAZ01000311.1:1000819-1003319 GCA_014633955.1 Acropora tenuis | reverse complement strand
CGGCATGAGTGAAGTGGACCAACAAACAAGTGCTGTTTGGAAGATCAAGGTGTGACTGCTATTTGCGTAGGAAATGAATTCGAAGAGACATTTGCTGGTCTATCTTCCAAGTTCATAGGGGGTTTATAAATCCAGATGGCTGGATAGTGAAATATTTACGAGTAAATGTTCGAAGTTACTAAACACGATCTACAACCACCTACAACTATCTACAACCACCTCAAAAAAATTGAACAACCACGAGCTTAAGAGCCACTGACCAGAAATATTGAGAATCTGACGACAGAATCTTTTTTAAACCTAAAGCATCTCTGTGGTGAACTATTTTCAAAAATCACATTTATACGTTCCGCCACTTTTATAATGCAAGCCCATTAAAGAATAATCATTCTTCTGCATGAAAAGCTTTTTTTTTTCCAATTTTTAAACATTTCCAACGGGTCTATATAAAGACACGGCCTTTGGTTGATGATATGTATCACTTCTATTAATTTTCTTTGATAACATCAACTATTCAGTGGCTTAAAGAACTAACTGTTCTGTCTTTAAATAAAATGAAGAAGTGGCAGTGCAAAAATGTAGCCACAATTCAGGTCAAGAAAGAAAAATGGGTCAATTATCTTTTACCCTTTTATTGACTTTTCCATGTGTTTATTTCCCTTAGTTGAAAGTGAAGTAGTGTGCGTGATAGTCGCCGTTGCACCGAAGCCTTAAAATACTCCGAACAATTTTTATTGTTGACGCGTCGCTTTTAGCGGGTCAAAATCGACACTTTCACCCGGTAAAAACAAATAATTAAGCTTACGTTTGAGGTATATTTTTGTTCTGGAAAACCAAGTTCTGTGAATACATCTTCATATTCCTTTAAAGTTCCTCCAGAGTGAGCAGTCCATCCTTAATGCTTGCCAGTCAATGAGTGAACAGACACTTCTGTTCCTAGGGATATCCAACCTTGGTCGATGCATGTCCTACCATCTATGATTGGCTACGGTGCATTATCCAGTATGTCAAATTTTTATCTTGCCTTTAGAGCCACAGTTTCGGCTGACTGTAAATGTGTACGAAGTGGATTGACAACACTCCCATCATATAGCCTTATATATCTTGCCTTCAGGTGGGTCCAACTGAACTTCACCTAGCTGCAAAATATTCAACACGCCTGTATAGGACATTGCGCTGGACGTCGCCCCAGTATCCATTTGAGTTATAACTGTAGGGTTATACTCAGGGTGAAAGGTGAATGGTACCATAAAGGAAGATCTGCTGTCATTACTACTGACAACTCTAACCCCTCAACAATAAAAATGCAATCGTCTGATCCATAACGATCCCCTGCGAATTTCGTGCTCCACTTGTTTGATGAATTTTTAATGTCAGGTTTACCTGGGTATTGCCTCTCTACATGACACTTAGCAGTAAAGTGGCACTGTTTTCCACATTTGTAACAGGTCTTTCCAGAGGCAAGACATTCCCCTCTCGTATACGGATGTTTGGTACCACAACACTTGCATAGACCAGATGGTTGTTCTTTTCTGGACTTGTTACGACATCTTAGCTTTCCATTGTTACTACCACCATTTTCTTTCCTTTTTTCCTTTGCTGAATGATGCTTTCCTGCTGCATGAACAGTGTTTGGAGACTCAGTAGTGTCTTTGAACTGCTCTGTGTAAATCCTGGATAGCTCGCTGGTGCAAAGAGCTCCAATATACCTGGCTAACCTTGG
This sequence comes from Acropora tenuis, assembly GCA_014633955.1. Taxonomy (NCBI): domain Eukaryota; kingdom Metazoa; phylum Cnidaria; class Anthozoa; order Scleractinia; family Acroporidae; genus Acropora; species Acropora tenuis. The sequence continues at coordinate 1,001,596 of BLAZ01000311.1, read as the reverse complement.
CACGGGGCGTTCCGCTCGAAGTAGGCGGTCACGCGTGTAAGTGTCCCGAGTACCAATGACCAATCTTTCGCGAACTAGGCTCTCACAGAGATTCTCAAATTCACGTGACTCAACAAGCTGGCGCAGTCTCACTATATACTGATCAATGCTTTCATTTTCAGCGTGATTGGCAAAACCACATTTTACTCTTTCAAACAACAAATGTTTTTGAGGCATAAAATGGTCGCTGAGGGCAGAATCTTCTCTGGGTCTTTCTTGTCAAGTTCCGTTAGAGCAGTAAGGCTATTCATTACTTTGACACACTCCATACCCATAACACTGCATAAAGCCCTAGCCTGTACTTCTTTTGGTTACTTGTTAAGTTCGGTGGCAGTGACATACAAGTATCAAGCTTCTTTAAACATTTTCCAATTTGTTGATACATTACCACTTACAAGACTCGCGAATGAGGAAATAATACCATAACAGCAACAAAGCCTTCTCTGAAACGTTCTCCTTGCAGACTTCTACTGCCTAGGAATTATTTTAACTGTAGTTTACTTCTAACACCATGTTATTCGGGCCTTAACTGAAGAATTAACTGAAGCAAACGAAGCTATTTTTTCACAACTTTAATTCAATCGCATCATGGGATAGACTCAAAACTACTTCATGTAACATTAGGCATGCCAAAATGCGGAAGAAAGTTAGCCGTTCACGGTAGCTCGAAAATGCTAGTGTGATGTGTTTAGCCATTTGGGTGGAGAAACATGGCACCGCACCAACTGAAGGATTGAT
>BLAZ01000311.1:857688-860188 GCA_014633955.1 Acropora tenuis | reverse complement strand
AAGTCAAAACTACATGCACTTTCCCCTACGCTCAATTTCGCTAAAAGAAATCAAGTAAACAAACTTTGACGTGATCATCGCAGTTATGAGCCCTCCTTAAGCAGCAGCCAAATGAAAGCCTGAAAAATTCAGCCACGAAAGCGATTTGAACCCTGACCTCTGCCACACCGATGCAGTGCTTCACCAGCTGGACTTCACTCCAACGTTCAAACATGATTTTCATAGACTCCACACTAATATCCATGCATCCTCTCGGGTTATCATGAACTCGCAAGAAGACCGACCCCTAGTTGGCCTTATACCTCAACCAGATGAGTACCGCATCGGTATCGCAGAGGTCAGGGTTCAAATCCCGTTCAGGTCTTCACTTCGTTCTTACTTGAACAAAGCTTATAACAGACGATCAAGTCAAACTTTGTGCTTCAGTCACCAGTTCACGTAAGTTTCACTAGAAGCCCATCACGTGCAACTACCCCACATTCCTGTCACAGCGTTTTCATAGACTGATTTATTTTTATATCGAATTTCCCATGAATGAGACTCCCGTGGGAGCGCCATGACCAATCACAAGAAACTAATTTAACGCTATTGACACCGGAACACCGAAAGAGCTGGAGGTCGTAAGAGGTCCTCTCCTGGCCAAAGCCTCACAAGGAAGTTCCTCTTCGATCGGCAAAGAAACTGCAATTTACGTTTTCACAAATCTAAGATTTTCTTAGACGGGCCTTGAAACAAGCGGGTCCTGTCTGTCAAGAAAAACCACCATGGATTTTAGAATACGAGGCTTCCACCTCCGCTTGAAACACACAACTAGGACAGTACTACATTGAAAAAAGCCTCACCATGCGCAGTTCTTCTCGCTTTTATAACTCTTGCGATGTCCATGAGTTTGGAAACAGATTTCCGAATTTCACATAACCTTCAAAAAATAAGCATCAACGCAAGTAGTTGGCAGAAAAACAAACTAATGAAAGATGTGTTATCTCCCGGAGATCGTCTCAGTGAAATGAGTAACTTCTGCAGTTACAAAAGAGGCGGCCTAAAAAGTCCAGGAATAGCAAAAGTGCTCCTTTACTTTCGATTCATATAATCAGGGGAATCCATACGATGCCAGCGTTGTAGTTCACACAGGCATGCACAAACGCAAGCTCCGAGCAGCCTGGCCTCCCTTCACTCTTTTTTCTGTACAACACTGTGTCTGGCGTGGGCAAGAGAGAAGGGAGATGTTGGCCTCCTCCTATTAAACTCTTCAAGGACGAAAGCTGGTCACAACTCTTTTTGTCTAGGATTGGACACCTAGGCTTTTAGGTGTCATCATTTCTAGAGAATTCTTACTTGTTGTGGGCTGTTTCTGCCTCGAGATTCTGCAATTCAGGCACATCCTTGATGAGATCTTCGTCTTTTTCGTCGCCATTAACAATGGCTTGAGCTGCCTTTAAAAAAATAAAAAACTGGCCAAATAAATCAATCAAATCAAACCAAATCGTCTAATTGAAAGACTCGAAATGATTCTCAACGATGTCTGGTTGTACACCTGGTTGTTTCGTAAACTCTGATTTACAAGATTTAAGAATTATTTGCAAGGACAGCAAAGACCTGGTTCACGGCCCAGTTAGATTCCTTTCAGTGAGGCATCAATACGGGCTGCCACAATGATCAACTTATACACGATCACAAAAAGACAAACTGAAAAAAATTTGGAAAAGGGAGGATTCGCCGTTTTGTTGTTCTCGCGTTTTCAACAAAATTTGAGAATGGCTTAGTCCACTTCACAGATTTGTACCTAACACAAACTGAAGAAAAGTGCAAAATTTCACACGCACGCTCATGTCGCATAAGTTAAGTGGGCCTTAAAAAATGAAACACTGGCACCAGGCCGGTTGTTCCATACTTAAGGTAAGACTGACTTAATTTCATTGAGGAACGAACTTCGCCGTTGTTATATCTCTTCACTTTATAATCGATGACATGACATTTATTCCAAAATCTTGCAAGTGACATCAATAGGAAGTCATTCCAGCAATAATAACAGACAGCTACTAGGTATGACGAATAACTGGAATGCAAGGCGCATCGGTAGAAAATTACCGCTTCCTTAAGGTTCATATCGTGTTCCCTCCACTGCGCACTGAACCAGACTCTCGTGCCTCTGTTGGTTTCTTTAAATTAATGTGGGGTGAGACAATTGCGAGCGACAAAAATGCACTATGCTTAATTTAGTGGGTGACTAGATGCAATTGCTGCCCCACGACAGAGATTTTAGGGAATATCTTTGACCTTGTTCCCAAGGTTTACAAAGAAGACTCTGGGAACGTGGATTGTTTGTAGAACAGCATGCTGACCAAAAATACCCGTGAGAATGTTGTACCTCGTAAAAGAGTTTATACGAAGAACGAATAACCGTGCGACCAAACCAAGTCTTGATCACGTTGTATTCCGCATCCAAAATCCACAGAACGCTTACAGCAAACCTAAAGGAAAAAAAAACGAAAACCACCAG
>BLAZ01000311.1:839150-841650 GCA_014633955.1 Acropora tenuis | reverse complement strand
CCAATCGTTTCTTTTTTGTCTTGAGCCTTAGAAATCTGTTAGTTTTTATCATTGCAGGGATGTGGGTTGCGCATTTAGTGTGCGAAGGTGAATCCAAAAGACCACTTGCTAAGATTAGAAGGTAAACGTTTAGCACATATAGACATAGCGTTAAATGCAGGACACATATAGTGATCCGCCATGTTGAAAGCCGAGAAGAGCCTGGTTTCGCGCAATTCCGTGCTCAAGTCAGGGCTCAAAAGTCCGCATCTTTAAAAGTACGCATCTTTGATCTTAACCAGGAGCCCATCAGATGGAGCCTCCATCTCTATTAATTTCTTTAGTCAACCCTTTCTCGGGTAGATTTATAAATAGAACCATTTTCTTTTGTAATGCGCTTCAATCGCATGAATGCACTTGCTGCCTGCTGTCATTTCTCTATTTTCATTGGCTCTTTCCTCTATCAGCGCGCGAAACCTCCTCAGGGAATCGTTCTATTTATAACTCTACTCGGGAAAGGGTTGACTCCAAGGGCTTGTATGGGAGATGCAGGCTCCATCTGATGGGTTCCTGCCTTAACCGAAAAAATTAAAGAAAAATGCAGATCATGACTTCGTACCACATTGGTCTACCACGAGTAAACGTGTATTCACGTACACTTTGCAGCTTGGGCTCTGCAATACTTCAAACGACTGAGAAACTTTTAAGGCTTTTTGTGTGTTTTTTGTATAACAAGCACCAAGGCCGCTTTTTTTGCGGTAAGGGTGCGAACCGTGCGATCCAACGAGGAGGATGAACCAAACGAGCGTGAGCCTTTAATAGGGACTGGGTGCATGCTCCCCCTGGAAATTTCGGAAATTACGTTGTCTAAGACTGCATTTCGTGCGTTTTCGAAGGCAGTATGATTTGAAAACAGGCAGCCAAAAGAAAACTTAGAAACGTGGATATTACTCAAACTGTTGTACTTCAACGTAGATTTTCTACGGCGCAGAGGCTATTTTACGTATGTATTTTACAGAATTATGTCAATATTTTCTGTAAAAGGAACAAAAATAAAGTTGACAATCAGACTTTCACCGGGTTTGCTGCTCAGCGGGGCGTTGGGTGGGGGGGGGTGTAATTAGTAGGTTGTCATGACTGTTACTTGTCACGCAAAAGACCGTGGAAAATATGGTGTTTGTAATTTTGTTTTCGAGAGGGCGACCTGAGCCATGTATTCCATATTCGTGCAATGCCTATTATTATCAATATACGCGGCCAAATAGAAAATCGGCCTTTTCAAAACACACGCTCAGCGGGCCACAAAAGACTGACAGCGGGCTGCTAATGCATTATCAGCCCTACAGCGGATTGGTTCTTGCTTCATCATCCGACGGATTTTAACCAATTAGAGTAAGCCAAGTGTTGACGCGGGAAAACCATTCATTTGCGAAACTCCGGTTTTGAACTGCAGTTTTTTCAGTCGACGAATCGTTGCCGAGCGAAAACTAAAGTTTTGGAAGAAATTAGCAGTCAAAACTCAGATTTGGGTTAACTTTGTGATGATTCTGTTACCAGCATAGGCATCTTTAAGGTTAATTTTGTGATATGCCTATTATTTATAGACGATTTTAAGCATATTTTCGGGAATTTTAAATAAGTTCACTGGACTGAGTTGATTCTTTAATAGCTTGTTCAATCAACACTTACATGATGATTTGAAGTGACTTTGAATTCGTTATTCACTTAGCTTGTATTATTAAACCTCGCATTCTTGATATCACTTGGCTTCGCGCTCGGGCCGCAAATGACACTACCCGGGGGCAAATAAACAATATTCCCGAAAAAAGTCATGTTATTCCCTTATTGACAGGTTATAGCACCAGAGACTTCCTATCCCTGAAGAGGTAGCGTGTGCTCCAGCATGACATGGTGTTGGATTGTTGATAGTTTTCAAAGAAAATAGAAAACACATTTATCAAACTGGTGACATTCCTTTTATATAACTTTAATTAACTGCTAATGAAGATTTAGTGAACATATTTATATTAGTATTGTACAAAACAAACTTTCAAATACCTTCAAATACCATGTTTTGCTATGGTCGTTTGCGTGACAAGTAACGATCGTGGTAACGCAATAAGTTGTGCAATTCTTTTATGATAAAATGGGTCTTTTTCTTAAGTAATATTTTTGCCTCCTGTAATGGTCGTATCGACATCCTTTTAGAGCATACGACCCAGTTTGCTTTGTACAACTTACGCCAATGATGGAGTAACCATTATGTCACTACTGTAATGGCTTCCAATATCCTTATCTTCTGGACATACTTTACAGCATATTCCTACAACACTTAAGTGAAGTTCTCGCCTGCGACCTGCAACCTTAAACTGCAAATTACACCCCGCCATGATCAGCATGACTGATCAGTCAATCGCTTCTTGTTCGCGCGATTTTTCCTGCGCTTTGAACAAGTTTCAGACAATTGCTTAGAACTCTGACTGGTTCATCGCGCTGATTGCTCCTGCTGTGATTATTGGTC
>BLAZ01000311.1:828283-833283 GCA_014633955.1 Acropora tenuis | reverse complement strand
ATTTCAGTGGCACTATTTCAAATAAAAGATACGCGAATACCTGATTCTTTAGAATAAATTCTATTATGATGATGGGTTTAATTTACATCTTGGAATTAAGAACCAAAATACTCAGCACCCGTGCTTTACCGACCCAGTATTTCAAAGTGTGGAAAGATTTAACTTCTGGCAACTGTTAGGTTCAATCCACCACTGCTTTCTTTTATTTTTTTAAACAATCAGACATCATAGAAAACTGTCACTTGACTCTAAAGATGATTTCGCTCGGGATGTTGAAACTTTAGTCACTCTCCTTTTCATCGAGGTATTATTGTATGAACAAAACAGTTAATTTTGTTTCCTTTTCCGAAACAAATGTCTCCTCGGAAAATTTATCCACAATAAGATCCAACTGAATCGAGCATTGCAGACAATCGAATCGGCTCAAAATGTGCTGTTTATTCTTGTGTTTTTCTGATTGCTTCGGTTGGTCTAAAATAATGCATATGGCAAACTTAATGACTAATGGAAGATTAATTGTGTACGTTTTCTTTACTGTTTTGTCTTCTTGTTTTTCATATTAGTTCAGATTTTAAACCAAAGATAGCATGCAACGAAAATAGAATCTATTGCAAAACTAAATGCGTTTTAATATTGCTTATCCACTAAATAGTGATTTATCCGGTAGATATCGCTGGAAAAACCGAGGCCTGGTCGAATTCACACAATCAAGAATGTTATTGGTCAATTTCCTTCCCAGTGTAAAACAACAGTGTTCTAAAATAAGACAAATCAACCGACGCAGTTTTTGTGATATTCCGGCGGACTGATTAGAAGGCGTGAGTGCTTAATGAGTGCTTCAAGTAAAAGTACAGCCCGGGCAACAAACATGAATAATTTTGTTACCCCTCTCGGTGAATTTTGTCCAAATCATATCTCTGATTTAGCAACATGGTTGGCACAATCTGAGATCACTCGCCTTCGGCTAAAGTTGATCCTGACCTCGACCGGTATATATGTGGGTGGGAGTTAATTTCTGGGTTTCCTACTGTGCTCCAAAGACTTTTTCCCTGGTACTGAGGTCTTCCGCTCTCACCAAAAAACAAAATTTAATTCGACTTGTTGCGACTTAATTTGATTTGATGTCTCCTCAGCAACTATGCTCCGTTAAATCTAAAAATTGAAGTGATCATTACTGATATTATAGCGCTAACCCAATTAAGACAGCATCATATCCTGTTGTTGTTTGATTTGCTTTGCCCAAAAGGCTACTAGCCTCCGTTCCTTTTCCTTTCGTTAAGAGCATCGATCGTGTTCCTTTCGAGACAATTTGTATCAGCCGAGGTGGTTGTGACAACCACCTTTGCCTTTTTAGTTATCACCGAGTGTAAATAAACCTCAATCTAACCTTTTGACTCTCAACTCACCAGCTGCCCACGTATGCCTAGAAATACACAAACTGTGCATTACGTCCTCCTCCTGTTGTTTTTGAAAATTTGGTTAATAGGAATTCATTCCAATAGAGTATACATGAAGAGATTTTTGGGGTCGATTTTGATTGATTTGAATGTCTCTGTTTTGGCCTGTTTACAGTGCACTGTTTTCTATAAATGGCATCTTCCGCTCCAGCTAGACTTAGCTTTATCATCCATCGATATCAGAAGTTCCAGTGATATCTATGGCTATACTCTATTTGCAGAGATTCACTCCTCCTTACATCTTACGCAGTTTTAGCTTAAGCTGTGGAGAACAGACCATGATAACTAGGCTTTGCGATCAATTATGAGCGGGTTGTTCAGTATCGTGTAGAATCTTTAATAGGATATCGATTTTTAGCTCAAACAAAAGTTCGTTTTTTCTTGGAAAATGAAAGTTGAAGTTGAGAAAATGGAACCTCGAGCAGGAGACCCCGGGGTCTGGGTACAGGACTGTCTCGTTCTACGATCTAAACATCCTTCAGCTATAAACAAAATGGCTGCAAGTGCGGAAGAAATCGTGCAGGGTACGAAGCTCTTAGCGGTTGTTTTCTTTCCATTTTGTCTCTATTTAAGGAAAAAAAGACCGGGTTTTGAACTGCATTTAATTGATCATGCTTACTTGAGAATCAGAGGACCCAAAAGGAGTTGTGGATGGTGATAAAACAGCGTCTGTAAATGCTATTATGCTCAGTAAATTGACAAGAGGCTTTGAAAGGTAACAGATTTTGACGTGGACAGAAAAAGGACATCGGCAAATTGAATCACGTCAATTGGGTCATTAACAACTTCAACGTCCAATTTCAAATTTAAACAAAATTAAAACACTTAAAAAGAAACGTTCATTTTCTCAACTACAACTACCATTTTTGAAAAATCTAAGTGTAATTTTCAAAAACTGAAAACCGCAAAATCTTAAAAATTCAACTTCGATTCCTAAAACAAACAAAGTTAAATTTTCGTCTCATCAAACGAGTTGAATTTACCACCGTGAAAGGTTTAGAAAGCTGACGTTTCGAGCGTTAGCCCTTCGTCAGAGCGAATAGAGGAAATGTGGGGTGTTGCAGGTTTATATGAGAGTGTGGAGGAGCTTTTTTATTGGTGGAAATATGGTCACGTGAATTTGCGCATAAGTTAGTGCAATGAGAGGCGTTCATTGATGCCGTGTGCCCAGTTGAGAGATTTCTGCGGCTTTCTGTGCTCCCGTGGTGTAAGGATAGCCCGCATATAGTTCTATTTTGACAACTCCGATCAAGTCCAATTTTTGAACGTTTTTCAAAAATCCAAGTTCCATTCTTACAACTTTGCAAAAGCACAAACTTCTATTTAGGCTAAGGATCAATGCCCTTTGAAAGCATCCGAATTAAGTTAACGTTTTCCTTTCTAGACGTCGTGATCAATTGATTTTTCGTTAACTTTATTGTACGTGCATTGTCGCACACGACTACAAGGAAATTAAATTTCAAGCACAGAAACATTTGCCATGATTTCACATTTGCAAGGGGTTTGATTAGAAAACTTGAAATAAAAGAATGCGAGTCCTTTATGTTCTTCCAAATTCAGACAGAAATAATTCAACCAATTGAAATTGAAATTCAATTTAAAAATTTGTCGACCCATCCCCCAACAAAAAACGGAAAGCAAACAAACAAGACAAACCTGAATTATCTCAAATTTGTGGCTTTCCTAATGCAACGGAACCATTTTGATGAACATAATTTTAATTTTGAAGGATCTAACAGCTCACAGCTAACACGAAAATGCTTTTAAGGGGTTCGTTTTTTCTTTTTCCTCTGAGCCAATTCACTTTTAGTAATTTCCAAATCGACAAGTGATAACACCGCCTTCTTGAGATTTTATTTGGTCTTGAAGGGAGGAGAAAGGCTATTTTGCAACCTGACACAGTTTCATAGCCGCGGGGAATCGTTTGGGATCCCGCCAGTCTGTTTACCTCAGGGTGTGGCCCCTTTTGAAATAAAAACTATCGAACCAATCGTAAATCACAGTTATTGTGGCCCGAAGAATGACAAATGACCATATTGACCGCCAACCAATGAGGAGACAGATAAAGACAAATAATGATGGACTTATATGAAAAGACGAGTACTCTGGTTGGTTTTGTTAAAATTGCTGGGAAATAAGTGTTTCAGTTAGAGTTTCTCTCTGCGTCAGTAAGACTAATGAAAGAACAATTGTGCATCCTTATAATCGCATCGGCAACGTCTTGAAAATAGATAATGTGCGGCACTAGATAATGCTTTTTAAAAAGCGCTCTCACTTTCTCCGGTCGTAGCTGGAATTATCATTCTTGCGTTCGATCAATGATCTCTGCCTTCGGCTCCAGGTGAAAACCTCTAAGGAAAAGTACCGAAAATTAAAATTTTTTCTATAGCTTTCACAAAAGAAGTTATTTTCCTCGTATCTAGTACCTTACGATGAGAAAATCGCGTTGAAAGATTTAAAATAGCATATTTCGATGGCCTGTAGTGATGTTTACTTTTCCGTGAATTTGATGCTCGGCAAAAGAACAATTGAAGCTGACTTCAAACAGATAATTGGGCTTGGGCTGAAGACGAAGTGCAAAAATTGGTCGAGCTTCAGGTTTTTGTCTCTAATAATAATAATAATAATAATAATAATAATAATAATGATATTGATATTATTAAATAGCAAAACTCAATGCTACTCTACTATATGTAAATTTATCGCAACACCAGGGATTGATTTCTAATCAAATTTTAACATTTTCCGGTTCGCTACTTTTGAGGTCTTTTACGAAAACCGAGTTGTTTGACAATATTTTGCTAATTCAAATTTTCTTTTAATAAATTCTGCTTTTAGAGGTTCTGTCATTGACATCAGTTCCGCTGTTAAAGCGGTTGGATTTCTCACTTTGAACAAACGCGCACAGAAAAGATAAATGTTCGCTTTTGTGGCCAACGGCAGGCGTCAAATGGCCGAGTTCTGCTTGGCATATTGAAGACCCTGAAAACATACTTACTTCGTTTCCTTCTCTTGTTCGCACCTACTTGGAACTTGAAATTGGTCGAAATCCGGCATACTCGGACTGCAGTTGCCGTTTTTCGGAAACGTCACTCTTAGCCAAATCCATGTTAGCAATTGATACGCTGAAAAAGTCATCTAATTTGCCCCCGGAAGCATACTTTTTTGAACGTGCAGAATGCCGCACGCTCACAACATGAAAAGCTAATTTTTTCCCTAGGTAGAAAGTAACGGAAACGATGACTTGTTTATGCTCGTCTACCAGATGCTCGTCTCTCAAAAATCGCCCAAATTTCTTATTTTTTTTCTTTTCTGCGAAATCCATCCTTATCCGATATTATCGATATTATATCTCTGAGGTTTTGACCAATATGCCTTGCATTTCAATATTTTTCTAACATATTTGTTCACGCTGGGCGACTCGAGTGGAACTCTTCTTCGTCAATTGTAGGATGAAAAATTCAGGATGAAAAAAATCTAATCTGTTATAAGCAGATGGATTGTAATGGATTTCATGAGAATGACTGAGAATAATGATTATGA
>BLAZ01000311.1:779918-784918 GCA_014633955.1 Acropora tenuis | reverse complement strand
TTTTTATGCTTCTTAACCAATAGTTAGCACTAACCATGCTTCGAGCAACAGGTCCCAGAGCGAGTGTACGGAAACAGTTGCGGGAAGTGATCGTAGGAGTGATCGTAGTCGCCCAAATCGAACAGTATTTCGAAAGATCGGAGATATTAAATGGACACCAGACTTAACTCACTGCGCCTTTGTATATGTCTTGTGCAGAAGGACACGGTAACATTAAGGTTTCTAAAATGACTCATTGACTGCTCGCTATATACCTTACAGATTCGTGATGATGTCACTCAGCGTGCTCTGATCGCCAAACGGCAAGTTGAGTTGAAGGACATGGTAATCGAGGATGAAGTTCCTAATATAGGGTATGCTGGATCTGTTTGTGTTGTATAGCTTTAGCTTAGTTTGTACGTTGCTGTGTTCACAGCTCACAGCCCACTGCTCTGTGATGTCTAGTTCAGATGCTATGCCTCTGAGCTATGGGGGGCAACCCGTGGCAGCTGGACCCTTAAACCCACTTAGGGTGGCATGTTTCCTGCTGCATTAAAATGAATGAAAGTGTCGAGATGATTGCATGTCCGCTTTTTCATTAAAGGACACAAAGAATGTTCACCTTGACATAATTAATGAACGGACAGGAACGGGTTAACGAACGATCACGTCAACGGGTTAATGAACGATCACGTCAAAGTGATCGGACAAAATTACAAAGGTTTTTCCATCTTCCAAATGAATTGCAATGCATCAGTAGGCTTTGCAAGAATTTTTTTCCTAGGTTGAGGATAGACGATTTCTCAATGAAGACCATCTTTAGAGTGCAATTTAATTTCCTGCTTTAACTTCACGCCTGTCCATTTTCAGGGATATTGGAGTGAAATTGGGCCAACTTATGGCTCCCCGCCGCCCGCTTCGCCCAAAGAGAAGAGAAAGAAAAGTAGTTGGTGCGCAGGTAGGTTACGAAAAAAATTGATCCGTCACTCTGTCATCGTGTAGCTTCTTCCCATTTTTTTCCTGAGATAGCGGTTCTTGTTCACGCTTGTTCTAGTTTGCCTTCATTTTGGAATACCCTAACACGATATAGTGTTACAGATGATATTTGAAGGGTATAAATTTGAAGAAAATGATCATTGAAAGCCTAACCAGGTTTTTGTTCGTCTGTAGCTACTTTGACTGAACACTAAACTACGATTAATTGCTCACGTCGTAGTCAATTATTCCCACTGAGATCGCATCGTAGGTCAGTGCAGCGCAATAGCTGTTATTACGGTTGAGCCTGCAGGCAAAGCCTCTTTTGTTTGCAGCTGCATGCAGATGAGGCTTGTGGGTCAATACAGTGGAAAGTGACCCATTAGCCTCTCTTACGTGTTAAAACTGCTGATATCAGCAGTAGGAGTTATTGTTTGGTCATGGCTTTCAGTTTCGTTCAGATCTGCATTCTTTCATTCACTTTTTTATTCTTTCATACAACTGCGCTGCTTACTGTGTTGATGTCCTACTTGAAAATTGTAACATTGTTTTCTTATTGTTTTTCGCCCTCTTCTTTGTCTTTGTAGAATTTGACTGTTAGCGATGTTAAAATTTTTATAAATGTGGTGCGTGCATTGGATATTCCTGTGAGAGATGACACACAAGCAGTTGGGTGGGTACCAGCCTTCTGAATGAATAGCAAAAGCAACAAAAAGTTTAGCACAAAGTGCTTCGGTGTTTTCCTGAGTCTTGAAGAAGCTCTCGTAAGCTATAATGTGATTTGAAATATATATGAAATTCATATTGTACTGCGATTGTAGATGAAAGTGAAGAATGATCATCGCAGTAAATTTTGCAGTTTAAGCAATTGGAAGGAAGAAGCCTGGAAAATACCAGGGCTTCAACGGGATTCGAACCCGTGACCTCCGCGACACCGGTGCAACTGAGCTGTGAAGCCACACATTGGGAACGAGGTCAATTTGTTGGGTTCATATCTTACCGTGCAGTGAAAAGATAAAATTGACCTCGCTCCCAATGTGTGGCTTCACAGCTCAGTTGGTCGAGCATCGCACTGGTGTCGCGGAGATCACAGGTTCGAATCCCGTTGAAGCCCTGATATTTTTCAGGCGTCTTCCTTGCAATTGCTTAAAGTGGAAAATTTAATGCGATGATCATTCTTCACTTTTATAATGTGATTGGCTTAATACCAAATCACATTGTTAATTGTTTGGTTTCAGACGAGTTGATAAGGGCTCAAATTTCCTTCGAAAAGGGACAACGAAGGTCGCGTTTCGTCAGAGCGATTATTCGCTGTTTCGTGTTTCACTTCGCCACCGACAGGACACTCTGCAGTTTCTTTAAGAACTTAACCTCAAATCACATTGTTTTTTACGCGAGCTGATGAGTGGTGATTTTTCTTTGGCAAGCGATTTATAAGCGAATTTTTTTTTTCCACAGAGGATCTCAAGGTGCTGGAGCGCGATTTGGTGCCGGAGCTTCCTTGGGGCCAGGTGCCGCTTTAAACCAGTTCACCGGAGGTGCCCCTGGATTTGGAGGAGCTTCCAGTGCCCCACAGGGTGTTATTCAGCCCGGTAGTGATCCTTGGGGGCAGGTAATGGCAGGAATGATAGAAATATAGTAATTAAACTTAGCATAGAGTCGCTTCCAGTTCCTTACCATCCATACGTAATAATAAGTGTCGTTCTCTTTCATTTGGGCTTGGTTCCCCGGCTTACGGCGGAATTTTCTAAATTTCAACTGCCGGTTCCGTCAAATAAAAGACAGATTGCGCATGGTAAGCACAACTTCTCTGCTTGGTCGAGAAATGGCCATTTGAAAAAGCGGCAACACGATTGGCTGAATAAGGAAAAATAGTTGCGCTGCACGTGTGGCGCGCTCTTTGATGCAATTTTTTGACATAGGGAAGCTTAAGCAAGGACGACGGCAACAGCAAGGACGACGCCAGAAAACAATGATCTGATTGGTTAAATAAGGAAAATAATCGTGCTGCACGTGTGGTACGCACTTTAGTACAAGTCTTTGACGTCGTCTGCCAAATGACAACGTGAAATTTCGAAATTTGAGGTTTTAGCGGCAACGTGAGTGAACACACAGCAGTAAATCTTTCATTCTCTACGTTTACTTCAACGGCGCTTCTACTAGTCCATTTCCCGCGTGCTCTGTCGAAAATAAGGGTTGCGAGGAAGAAGCAATATTAACAAAATAGGCGCTATTTCCCAGATTGTTTATTTTTAAGTGACGTTTTCGTTGCCGTTGCCGTCTTTGCTGCTTAAGCTCCCTACTAGGGAGTTTAAGAAGCTTCAACGGCAACTGCCACAAAAACGTCATATTAAAATTGAACTTTGCGTTAAGTCTTTTGCGATTATTCCATGTTCGTCGCGTTGTACTAAATAGGCGGAGTGCACTCTCGCTTGCTTGACACGAATGGTTTTCATGTAGAGGCAGAGAATGAAAGATTAACTGCTGCGAGCTCGCGTTGTCGTCAGAAACTGTAATATTCACCTGAAAAAATTTCACGTCGTCGCTTGGCAGACTACGTCAAAACATTGCGCCAAAAAGCGTGCCGCACGTGCAGCACGATTATTTTCTTATTCAACCAATCAAATCATTGATTTGTGGCGTTTCGTTGACGTTGCCGTCTTTGCTGCTTAAGCTCCCCATAGTCTGCCAAACGACGACGTGAAATTCAAGTTTTCATATTTGAGGATCTGACGAGAACGCGAGCCCGAAGCCGTAACTCTTGTATGTAAACCATTTGTGCCAAGCAAGCGAAAGGACACCGCAACGACGGGAGGAATTGTTATTCAACTTAATTGTGAAATTCTTTGATATCGGTTATTTCTCAGCTAGCTATTGAAGCACTTATAGCGGGGCTTATCTCTTCCACTCGACTACAACTCGTGATATTTGCAAAAAGTCCCAAATTTCGCCAGCCCTCCGTTCTTGAAATGGTGTAGAGCAATTTTCAAACATCACTCGCGTTAATAATGCTAAATAACACTACAAGTCATTCAATGATAAGAAATTCCGAATTTCCTTGTTGTTTGCTTCCCATAGTCGCAGGTGCGTCCGTTTGTGGAAGCAGTTTTTCAAGGAAATTTCGCCAGGACGTCAGTTGCTAATGGGCCGAATCCAAGCTGGAATGAACAGCTTATACTGCCATTCAGGTAATTCTGTAGAAAATAATTACAGTTCCAGTTTTAGTTTATTTTGGACTTTGTGTAAATCTAAGCACTGCTCGCAGGTAACAAAAGCTAGTCGAGGCGAGCAGTGCTTACAACTAACCATATTCCAGATAAAAAGACATTTACGAGGGCAATGATTTAAGTTCATTTATAGGTTACAAATATATAGCTACACATTCATATATATGAAAAATTGGTTTTACAATAGAATTAGTGCAGTGGAGAAGAACTTAACACTTGTACAGTATAACATAAGTAAACATGCAAAAAGTATTTTAAATTGCACAAATAAGCAAGTAACTACATCACAAACTTAACTGAGGAGTCAAAATTTACCAGTATTTTCGAAACATCTATGTAGTCATCTTATTTTATTAGCCGTTGGAGGAGAATGTCATGAAGATTATTTTTGAAGTTGGGTTTTGAAATCTGGCGCAATTCACCACTGGTAGATAGGCTATTCCAAATTGAAACGGCAATTCTTGAAAAAAGTTTTTCTTTTTTAATAAACAAGTATTTATGTTTTTATGCGCATATTATGAACTGTAACTTCTTTCATTTATAATGTTATCAATTTTGTTTGCATTGTTACAATGAAAACGTGAATCTCCCTGCATCACCCAAGTAGAAGCATTTATCGTGTCTTTACCACTGGATTAGCGGAAAACAGTCGCCAATTTTGCTTCCGCTAACCTGTCTCTGCGTGGTTGATTTTGAGATTTACCTGAACACTTCAGTATTATACAATTTCCCTCAGGACCGTACTCTTTTGGGTGGAGCAGAGTAAATTTTCTCGCGAAGTAGTCAGCTGAGCTGTTTCTTCACGTATACACCTCTTCG
>BLAZ01000311.1:724918-727418 GCA_014633955.1 Acropora tenuis | reverse complement strand
ATTATACTCTATTTTTATTTGTTAAATATAGAAATTTGTCACAAGTTCTTCCTGCCGTCGTAGTAATGGCTGTTTAATTAAGCTCCCTTATGACGTAAACACGACGACTTTAAATTTATTCTGTGTTGGTTGAACTCGAATCAGTGAAGTGCAGTTAGAGAGCTTTTCAATGAAGTCCCTTACCTCAGCGGAATCAGCTTCTAGGAAGGCCGCTGGAGGATGTTTGAGCTGTCGCCCTGGTTCATTGTCATCAAATCTTAGGAGCCTGGGAATACGAAAGACGAAAATTATCCGCTAGCAAAGCGGTTTTCACTTAATAAGATAATTCTCTTGCCCCTTATTCTGCTTGGCTTCAAATGTGATATGTGAAGCCGAGGAGATTATTCCTTAGTTTATTAATTATCTTATTATAAAATGAAAACACATATCCGAGTTTCAAGATTCAAAGGGGAACGATGTCCCAAAATCCCGACAGTGCGGTCCAACCCGAGCCACGCAATTTGTCAAAACGCTGTGGACTTTTAACTTCTTCAACGTTTCCTGAATTCTTGTGAAATTAGTAAAAGCAATTTTTCATTTCGAGCAGTTTTCAAAATACTTTCGAAATTCATTACGCGATTGCTACAGGCAGTGAGTGGTTTGAAAATCTGAGTTTTTCAACCAATGAGAAGCAAAACCAAAACCAATCGCACCTTGTGTGCTCGATTTTTACCGCGCTTTGAACATGCTACACGCAATTGGTAAGGCATCCTGATTGGTTCATAGCGCTGATTGCTTTTGTTGTGTTTGGTCGCAGTAGTTACTTTGGTTTAGAATCTTCGACAGTCATTTGAAGGTAATCTTCACTTTATAGCTTCTAAGCTTCTTACAGATGCTACCGACTTCAGCAGTCAGAGAGCCATCAAAGCGCATAACACAATAACCTAAATTCGCTACACGTCGCCTTCTCGCTGTAAAAACCAATCCAAAAATCTCTATTTATTGCTTAAGCTTTGTACACAAGGATGACTTAAATTGCAATCTTTTTGTAAAAAGAAACTAAAATTTAGGTGCGACGTAACTTGGGGCGACAAGGCGATGGGGCGACACAGCCTACATTCGAGCTGAGGTGGTTTCGCAAAAGAAATGGAAAATAGGCCTTTGCAAAAGAAAGCGAATTTTTTAAAAGCTGTTTTTAAAGTGTAAAAGATGAAGTTCCCCATAGAAAAGAGTAAACGTCCTCTCTTACGGTCGACTAAGAAACATTTCTGAAAGCGGATGAGAAAATATCGACTACGTGAGCATAATATCACAAGCCTATAAATCCGCCTATCAAGGGTAAACATCCAATTTCAGGCAATTATTAAAGGCACATGCAATGTCCCTTCTTAACCTCTCAATAGGAGATGATTACACCTCTTAATAGAAGTAAAAATACTGTATCCATTCAAAGTTAAACGGCCTTACGAAAAGAAGTGCAATATACCATTCTCGTGGGTACGTAAATATCAGTAATAAGAAAATATATTGTATGGAAAACAGTTAAATTTAGCTCAGTTCGCATCATTACCATGTAACTGAATTCACTGAAAATTAACGAAATGAAAGCAAAATTAATGCTTATTGCCCATCAAAGAGTGCCTCTAGGATGTGTCGACCCTTTAAGCATACAGCATGACAAATTTAAACACCTGATTCTCGTCGTATTTTAACGCATGCCAAATGATGGAGTGGACAGACACACTTCCTAGTTGAAGCTGCAATTTACAAACTCCCGACTACATAGTCAAAATATAAAGTAAAGGAATTGAAGCCCTCATACCTGAACGGCCTAGAGAAAAGGTTTTCAAATATATCACAATCCAGACATGTATAGAAAACGTCCCAAGTGAAGTCTGGAATAGATTCCATGAATATGAAAATCTCATTTACAAACTCCTCTGCGGAATGAAATTCATTGAGTACAACTTCACAATACACTATCTAGTGTGGAGTATTTCACCAGAGACCCAAGTTTTGCTTCACAAAGAAAAAACAGCTGATTTCGAAACCGGACAAACTCAGATTTTCATCATACAGTACAAAGGCAATCTGTTAAAAATCGGCACTTGGAAGGTATCTAAATTATTAATTGAAATGTCACCCAAGTTTTTGCAGATATAACGACAAGTTTGTAAAATAATAACAGGTGGCATATTGTTCAGAACTGGTATTTAGGAATAATATTAAGTTAAGAGCTTTTGTAATTCATGTAAATAGCCAACAGTGACAGGCCTTTAAAATACAAAATAAACTGGTTAGCATTATTCTAAAAACAAGGAAAGTATCAAAACAAGTTTGGTTTTTCTTTGACAAATTTCCATCAAATTAATATTAATTTTACAAAGAAAAAAAATATCACAAATCATGACATAAAAATGCCAAGAAAAAAATGACAATTTCTAGTCTAACAAGGAAGTAAGAACAACTTCCAATGAAAAAAAAATATATATACAGTTTACAAAATATGCCGCACCAATGC
>BLAZ01000311.1:684221-687551 GCA_014633955.1 Acropora tenuis | reverse complement strand
TACATAGTTGAAAATGCCTTCTTTTACAAAACGTTCTGAACAGTTTCTGAGAGTATGATAATCTTCGTCAGGTAAAAATTATTACGTTTTGAAAAGACGCAAGTAAAATAGGTGCTGCATGTGTGTACATAACCGGCAACTGGAAGTTTTTCAATGCAAATCGAATCATTTTCAGTTACTCAGCACTAACGACAAACTGCTTTTAAATCTACTAAATTACTGAGCTGTTTTAACCTTTTTTATTAGGAAATTATCGCATCTCAGAGCTACTCATTTTAGCTCGGAGCTTATACTCGAATCATGCTGTGCAACTGCCCGGCAGTTGCACAATATATATCACTTTCATTCAGCGTTTTAAAATTTCTTTTCTTTGTCAACCAACATTAGACGTATGTTATTTCGATTAATAAATTAATTTGTAATTAATATTTTGCTCTAGTCCAAATCGCAATAATTTAAATTATGTAAAAGTGGTTACGATTGGAAATCATAAATTTGTTCTTCAAATGAACTATACGTGGTAAAAAACTTGACCCCCAGCTCGACTTCCCAGTGCCTTGGGCTGCCCTCGAAGGCAAGTGCTCTTTGTAATATCTCTTTTGTATTTCTTCTTTATAGTCTATTTCTTTAAAGAAAAAAAGAAACTCAAAGAAAACTAGGTCTTGTTCTAGTTACAGAACATTTCATTTTCCGAAACTGGAATAATCTTTTGTCCTTCGCCCTACTATTTTTAATTTGAAAAAATATATTTATCAGCGTTCAACAACTTCATGAGCAAAAAAAAAATCACACTATTATTTTGCCTCATTCAAATTTGCTCGTGCTATGCATACGTTCTTTGCCAATTTTCCACCCAGCTCCCGCGTTCAAGCCAGATGAGCATGGGAACGAGGTGGGATCTAGTCGTCAGCCGAGTTGCCGAGCCTCTGGTTTGTCTTTAAAAGTTCTTTGATTGTTATGTAGACGACACTTGCTTGATTTGGTAATCACCTCAATGGTCAAACTATCACGCAGTTATAATTTATCGCTTTTCTAATTCCATTGAAAAACCTTACAATTTTTACCACTCTCTGGCAGTTCTTGTGTCTTTTGCAAATGGGAATTCGAAAAAAGTAATTATAGATAATGCGATAATCATACCGTTTTATACAAGTGTTGTTACTACGAGTATGTCTGATTAATCCTCCATTGGCAATTGTGCCCAATTTTCCTGGTACGTCGAGGTCCTTTCTTGGTTGGGTGATTCTGCTTGATGGATTTTCATCTGTATCTTGGTCACCTACTAAGAAGTTTTCCTGTCCAACTTGAGCAATCGTCCTTAAATTATTATCTTCCGCATGTTTCTTAGCTTTTGTGGATCCTGTTACGTTGGGAGCTTCCGTGGTATATTTTGAATTCTCAAGGCTGTAAACGGAGGGTAGAATAAGCGGGTTCCTGAATTTGGCCTCAGCTTTCCAGCTGAACGGATTCAGCATTAAGGCAAACAAGAAAAAATACGAATGTCGCAGCAAAACCTGTGAAAAAAATCAAAATGATAATAAATCAATCCAGGCAATAGGGTTTTGTATTACATAGCTTTCAAAAAAAAAAGTTTTACGCGCCAGAGATCTTGCACCCACTACCAGAGATTGGAAGAGCTCCAATTTCAGTTTTACCATTTTGAAACATTTTTCTGCTGACAAGCCATTTGATTTCCATTATCTGCACCAATACATTTGGAAAAGAGTCTTTTCATGCAATTTGAAATTTCATTAATTTGAGCGCATATGCATCCTCTATCTACGAGCTTATCATTGACCCACATAATGACCAGCTCTCAGTTGGCCTGATAACTCATCTGGCAGAGCGCTGCTCCGGCATCGCAGAGGTCAGTCCCATTCAGGCTGGAATTTTTCAGTAAGTTTGAAATTCATATGACCACAATGAATGCATGACCGAATTTTTTCCCTTTCATTCGTTTTCTTAGGCGAATGTTTTGATGATGTATCGATATTGAAGTAAAGGAAGGATCAAAAGTAAAACAGCTTAAATATAAACTAGCTTTTCTGGGCTACTTTCAAGAGTTTTTTCCTCTTTCGATAAACCGGCATTTGTTGAAATCTAAGCAGGATGTCGTTTAAATAAAAATCCAACAATTAAAAAATCATAAATCAAAAGCACTCCCGTTAAATTCATTCGTGATATTTCAACTTGTAACATATTTCAGATATCACCAAAATAAAATACAGATATGTTTTACCTACTCAAATTGCTTAAGCTTTGAAGGCGGCACAAAATCATTAAACGGCTTAGGCCCTTTCCCAGAAAGTGAAAAAGATTCAAGAAATTTTATTATCAAGTGTCCTTATCCAAAAACTAGCATGCAAGTTTTTGAATGAGGAAACTTTGCAACTTTCTGCAAATTGCAGCTCACACTACTTACTAGTGTACTGATTTGGGGTGGTTTCAAATCACAGGAAAACACTTCTCTCTTCAACGTTTGCACTGATTTTTCAAACACGAAGCTGAGTAATAGTCATCGTATACGTGGTATTTGATATATATCTATCTTAAAATAGATTACTTGGCCTTAGAGTTGACATAATTACCATGATTTGGAGAAGATTGTCGAACGTAAAATTCAATCCGCGAAACCTGAACGGCTCAGCTCACTACCACTGACTTCGTTTGAGAACAACTTCAAAATTCAACTGATAAAGATCTATTTTCTTCCTTTAAATACCAATATTTGTACCATGTAAAATCCTAAAAATAATTTGCATCGGTTTTCCCCCCTTTTCAATAAGTTATTTTTTCTCAGTCTCAAACCGCATATTGCTATCATTCGAAACTCATAAAGTTTACTCAAGCGAAGAGAGTCTTAGCACGGAAAAGTGCTCTACTTTTTAATTTTTAGTTGTCTTTTAAATTGTTTTTAAATTCCATTTGATAATACATTACAATGATACATTAAAATGAAACCACTTAGTCAGAGCAACCAGCGTTCTCTATTTTGTTTTTGCAGATATTCACCCAGACACTTTAATCCTTCATGCCGGTTTATTTTGAAAAGGAAGTAGTAGGCATATATTTATATTCGCCACGCATGACAGCTTCAATTGTAGAAGTTTGCGTCGATCGATGGCATACTTAATGTGCTCCGTGAGGAGAATACGAATCATCAGCCTTGTAAATTTATCGGTTCAATGTTAGTGCTTACTTGCTCTGACTTAAGTTAGCAACTTGCTACTAATAATCAGTATTCACGTTGGATAAAGATTCTCTCCTACAAAGAAGTATTACGCATTTTAGTGTAAATCATCTGAAAATTTTCTTTTGGATGCGCGATCG
>BLAZ01000311.1:597545-600045 GCA_014633955.1 Acropora tenuis | reverse complement strand
AGAGTAATACACAGCCTAGGCTTCTTCATTTGCTTTATGATATAGAGGTAATATGGCGAAAAACAATAAAACACGCTTTTTTATGTTTTATACTCTGATAAAAAATGGGTTTTTGACCAATCAGAGCGCGTGCAGGATCCTATCCATATTACAAATGAAAATCAAACCGGCAGAATCGAAAACAAAATGCGGACGATACTTTCGACAAACGATCAAGTGTCGGAGTCGTAAGCGGAAGCCGTATAATTACTGAGCTCCACCTCTTGTGATTGATTGGCACCAATTTCCGTCGTCGTAAGCGCTCTTTCGACCCCGACTTCAACGTTATAATGAAATTTTTGATACATTATGTACACGTAACTAAATGTCTCCCTGACACAAAGTACAAGCAGAGCTATTTTTTAAGCTGTTTGAACCATATGCAAAGATACATGAATTGCATTATGCACCTTTATTGTGCTTGGATGAGTGAAAACCACAATTATCCACAAGCATACAGAGTGACCCCGACAACACATTCGGCCTACATGACGCCAGGAATCGAACCCGAACCACACTGGTGGCTCGGAAACTGGCACCATTCTATGGTTTTCTAAGGGTGCGTTCGATTGACCTTATTCCATAATAAGAATACGAACGTTTACCTCTAAAAAGTATACCAACGAGAATTTTGATGCTATCAGACTGTAAAAGAGAATTTCAGCATCGTTTACGGTCAAAACGTTATAAATATATCTTCCTAAATTTACCTGCGAAAAAAATCTGGAGGTTATTCAGTTTATTCTTTTTCCAGAATAGCGTCAATCGAACGTGACCTTAGTTTCATTTGTTTCATGTTTATTGCAGAGTCAAGAGAACATGACCTTAACCAGCAGTTTGGAAACCGAGCGTCACATGGCAAAAGAGCTGGCCTTAAAACTCAGTGATATGGGAGTGGAACTTGAAGAGTCCAAACAACTCGTGAGTATTTCTTGTAAGGTTCAGTCTTGACAGGGAGCTTAGAGTTGTTTTCAAAATAACCGAATAAAAATTGAGCGATTGCGATTGCTACGCATGGTGATTAGCCTAAAAATGTCGCTACAGTTTTTTCAACCAATGATAAGCAAAATCAAAAGCAGTCGCACGTACCTTGTACGCGCGATTTTTCCCGCGCTTTGAGCACGTTAGATGTAATTGCGAGGAATTCTGGTTCTGGTTGGTTGAACGCGCTGTTTGCTCGGTTTGTGATTGGTTGGGGTAATTAATTACTTTCGCATTGTATTTTCGACAGTCATTTGAAAACCACACTAATCAATGCCATCACAGCGTCAGCGATCATTTCTGGATTTTTCTCAGTCATTTCGCTGGCAAAATATGTATTTAATATCCTACAATCAAATTGGTGTGAGCGGTTTGGCCACAAGGTTAAAAAAATTGTCCTCAAATGTTTACGTCGGTCACAGAACAGGTCACTTCACGTCATGGATGGAACAAGAACGGTTCTTAATGTACGAAATAGTCTGTATTCTGTTGTAATTTTACCGTATTTGGGTATCTGTACTGCACGTGCCGCCGTGAAGTTCCCGTTACTAGGTTAATTTAGCAAGACAACGGGAACCTCATTTGACGACGGCGTGCGCAGTGATACCAGAATATGGCCAAAATAGAACAGTATCCAGACTATTCTGCGCGCCATCCCGTTGTCATCTGACGTTCCCGTCCTCTTGCTAAATCTGCCTCCTAAATCAGCCTTATGAAAAAGGCACGTATAAACCTGCAAACCTTGTTTTTCATCGTTAAGAACTGCAACTTTGTGACGTTGTTGCGGGCATCTGCGCCTTCTCTCTATACTGTGTTATTTTTCGTTGACTTTCGAAAAGTTGATTTATTACTTTTTCCTGAATTGCAGTTTTGGCAGTATTTTTGGCAGTATTTTCGCCGGTCCTTGTGGACCAAATGGTTATCGGGGAAAATTTGCGGTTTCGAAAACGTTTCTTGTAGACGAGCCCTTACTGCTGCTCTTGCTGCTGACCTCAAAACCTGATTACTTTCGTTGTTGCTATACAGAGTACGATGACCCATCTATCTCCTCTCACTTCTTTGGTATGTTCCTTTGTTTTTTTCTTTGTTTAGCTCTTTTCAAAAACTGCTGAAATCCAGTCGCTGAGAGAAGAACTGGATCTAACCTCAGAGAAACTACAAGAAGAGGTCAGTAAAGATGCAGTTTTTCACCTAGTGCTCCATCAATTATATACGTTATGTAGCCCTGCATATAGTCTTCAGATTGCACAAGATTCGCCAACGGGGTGCAATAGCAATAGTATGACTGGCAGTTCTTTCTCGTGCATATGACCTAATTATCCCGCCCCTTATTTATATTGTTTCTGGTGCAATTTCGCTGAAATTTTTGCTGATACGAAGAGTGAGAGATCTGCTCAATACTGAGCGCTTTCGTATAAATCCGATTAGAGATAAGTGTTTGACAGGAAAAAAGATCTGAACAGGACGGTCACAGTTAATG
>BLAZ01000311.1:565045-567545 GCA_014633955.1 Acropora tenuis | reverse complement strand
CGTTGAATGCCAAATTACGATGCATCTGACAGATGTTTTCGCTCATTTGCATTAGATTCGGCACATGTAAAGTTCGACGTTTGAAACGGGCCTTAGCTCACAGTATAAGCGATCCGCGGGCCGAAATCTCGGGGATACTCGTTATCGTATGCCGCTCAAGCGCCACTTCGAGAGGTACTACTTACTGGTTCCAGTTTTTTTCTTGTTTTGTTTTGTTTTGTTGTTTAATCAGTGCATGCGCAGCGGTAATGCTTATTATCATCGAGAAAAAAATGCAATAACCGACGAGTTTGATCCCCGGGTCCATGCCGCTTTTCCTGCTAGAAGAGATCGAGATTATGTGGTTGTTGGAGCCGTTTTATGCACAAAGCAGCTCTATTGCGGTTCTAGAGTGGTTTTTCGCATGTTTTTGAGAATTTTAATTTTTTACCCCTGGGCCAACTGGCAATTTTGCAACGACTATACCCTTTGCATGGTGGCCAATTTTAGCTTTATGCTTTTCGGGAATTTACAGTCGTCGCCAACATTGGTGTTCACAACGTGCCGGAGGGGCTACTGCTGCCACCAAAAATTGAATCCCAGACACTTCTTAAGAGCCCTAATTTGTGGGCCAGTGAGAACGCCAAAGATGGCCGTGTTAATGACAGTTTTGAATCAAGATAATCAGTTTCTAGGTCCCTAGGGATTTAATCAAGTGTTAAAGACCGGGCCTAACAAGTTTTAATAGAACCATCAATGGGGCCGAGAATTTTCCTTTATTGAAAGGCTGCAAGCGCGGAGAGGATTTTTCATCGTGTAGATGCCTGCTAGTTCTCTTTTGCTTGTTGCTTTTTCTCTTGTTTTTTGAACCTGGAAATTATATCAATTAAGTTTGAGGCATGCAGACATTGGGGTCTAAAATTGAAAAGGCCAAAAGCATACCAAAAAGAACTCTAGTACAACATTTCAACGGTTGCAAAAAAAAAACAACAAACATTCGAAAATCGGTAAAATTGGACACAACGGAAAGGCTATTATAGCCTTTACAAAAAGGTCAGTGTGGGTAAAAAATTAAAAATTTGAAAAACAAGTAATCAAAGACCCTAAAAACACAATAAATTTGTTCTGTACAATAAAGACCTGTATTAAAGACCCAATATTCAAAAAAGGACTAGTTTTCCAGAACCTCTAAAATTGGGAACTATAAAAAGGCCATAAATATTGGTCACTTTGGGTCAAAAATTAAAATTCTCAAAACATGCAAAAACTACTCTAGAACGGCATTAGAGCTGCTCTAATAAAAAAAAACAGCTCTGTAAAAAGCAAATTATTCGAAAAATAACAAGTTTTCCAATATGACCAAATTTGGCCACTAAGCCAAGGCTATAGCCTATGCCAGGAGGCGATGAAGAGGAGCTTGCAACTCCCATACCAAGCCTTTGTCACAGCCTTTTTACAGACTGATCTATTTTTCGTACACCTTTTCTTTTAAGAAAGAAGGGCAGTTCCAGTCCAGTGACGCAGTGACGTCAATTAGTGTCTTCTGATTGCTTATGGAACTCTCACGGGAGTCTCATTCAAAGTAGATTCGATCTAAAAATAACTCGATCTAGAAAACGCAGGAATATGATTAAATTGCATGCTCCTGCTCTTGATTCCCGCCTTTGCAAAATGGTCAGTTTGGGTCAAAAATTAAAAATGCCAAAAAGGTGCGAAAAACGATTCTACGACAGAATTAGAGTTGTTGTGTGAAAAAAACCGCTCCAAAATGGTCAGTTTGGGTCAAAAGTTAAAAATGCCAAAATGTGCGAAAAACGATTCTACGACCACATTAGAGTTGTGGTGTGCAAAAAACCGCTCCAAAAAACACTTAATATTCGAAAAATGAGACCACTTCCAAACTGCCCAAAATTGGCCACAACAGACAGGCTATAGCCTTTGCAAAATAATCAGTTTGGGTCAAAAGTTAAAAATGCCAAAAAGGTGCGAAAAACGATTCTACGACCACATTAGAGTTGTTGTGTGCAAAAAAACGCTCCAAAAAACACCTTATATTCGAAAAATGAGAGCATTTTGAAAATGTCCAAAATTGGCCACCACGCAAAGGCTATAGCCTTTGCAAAATGGTCAGTTTGTGTCAAAAATTAAAAACGCCAAAAAGATGCGAAAAACGATTCTACGACCACATTAGAGATTGTGTCTGCAAAAAACCGCTCCAAAAAACACCTAATGTTCGAAAAATGAGAGCATTTTGAAAATGGCCAAAATAGGCCACGACGCAAAGGCTATAGCCTTTGCAAAATGGTCAGTTTGGGTCAAAAATTAAAAATGCCAAAAAGGTGCGAAAAACGATTCTACGACCACATTAGAGTTGTTGTGTGCAAAAAACCGCTCCGAAAAACACCTAATATTCGGAAAATGAGAGCATTTTGAAAATGGTCTAAATTGGCCACCACGCAAAGGCTATAGCTTTTGCAAAATGGTCAGTTTGGGTCAAAAATTAAAAATGCCATAAAGGTGC
>BLAZ01000311.1:535904-538404 GCA_014633955.1 Acropora tenuis | reverse complement strand
GAGCAAACTGGCAGCAAATCGCAGTTAGCTTGAAGAGAAATATGAAGGGCAACGGAGGGAGAGGCATACAAGGTACAAAGAAAAAGTTCAATGTGAAACCCCAAGAAAGACGACTGGCTATATTTCGTACAGTCATTATAAGGGAGAGGTTGAGGGAGACGAAGATGATGAAAGAGACCCCATCTCACAGATTTAGCATTTACATAAGCAACCACGTTTCTCTTCCCCAGAATACCGCCACTAAAATCCCTTGCATCCAATGCCTTGGCAGTCCCCTTATTTTCACCAAATTATTTTGTCAAGACATCGAGTAATTTTGAACTTGATAACGGAGACTTTGTGAACTAATTTCCTCGATGCACATCTTTGTACGGCTGCGACTTTAAGAAAAACGCTTGCTTTGTTTGGGTATTTTAGATAATTAAGGCGTAATGTTTCTACCGAACAACAACCCTTCACAATCCTACTTCACGTTACAAACGCTCGCACACACAAACAAGAGCAAACCAAACAAGATGTGCCTCCTTTCGCGTGCATCTATTTTGTAGCTTACCCGCATCCTCATTTGACCCGCCATCACCGCTTACTCGTACAGGAGGCACCTGCGTACCGTCTGGGTGGTCAGCGGTATCAGAGTCATCGGTTGACGTCACACCTTCCTTATTACGTTTAATAACCACTGGCTTTGTGTAGTCGGAAAGAACCGAGCCGTGCCGATGAACCTTTTGACTTTCCTGTCGCTTCCGATGACTGGGCCTTCTTTTTACCGAACTATTCACTTGTTGAGTCAGTGCCTCGCACTGGAGACGCAGTTCATCGTTCTCGTCTCGAAGTTCCTGAGAAAAACAAAAGTAGAAAGTTAAAGTTTTGATTCCAAATATAAGGTAATTGAGAGAATAGTGATTAGCTTGCATTAAGTGGCAACTAATTTTTATCTGCAATATGTTTTAATCGAATTTTTCTTTATTCACACACCTCATCAGTTTACTGGATTAAATTTTAGTTACTATGACTGATGTCGGAAACTTTAGAACGTGCCTTAGGTTATGTTTTTGCCTCAAACGAAACTGCTTTTAAATGCGTAAAAAAAGCCACTGCATTAAAGCCCACTATATTTAGGACTCGGAATTATACATCCTACGGCTATGAAGCTATGCCAAATCAAATCAAGAATTTCTTTTTAAAATCCTGGGAAGAAAAAAAGGAAAAAGAAAAATAATTGGCGAACTTTGACACGGAGTTTGATATGGAACACAGGTCACAATGGTGGAAAGCAAGCGCTCACATCATTGTGCTGACCTTGCTCAATGCGATGAAAAAAGGGAAAACGAAATATGAACTCACCCTGTTAATTCGCTCCAATTCTCGGACACTTTTACTGTTCTTCTGATTCTGCTGTTGTTTAAGTAGCTGTTGTTTCTCCACTTCAGTTAACTTTAAGAGTGCAAAATATAATTAAAATCAATAAAAAAAATTCCATAAATTATTTTGGTTATCGTTTTACAAGACACCAAACCACAGTGAAAAAACCGTCATCACTTTTATTTGGTCTAAGGGAATCCAAGAACTTTTGATATAAAAAAAGTTGACAAGTTGCAATTTCCACCGTAAAACGGTTACGAAACTCACGTTTCGAGCGTTAACCCTTCGTCGTCAATTTGCGATCAGATTACGAAGATGACCACGTTTGGAGCGTTAGCCCTCCGTCGGAACGAAAGTGGAATTTGGTCGAGCGCAAGCGCTCTACTGATTGAGGAAACTCGAAATTAAAAACCCTATCACAACAAATCAAATAACATTGTTTGCGCTTACTCCTCAGTAGTATTGACCACCGACGGGCGGACTTCATTGTGAGTATCAGACAAAACAATATCGCGAGTTCGTACCCCGGGTGAGACCAGGACACGGAAAGTGTGAAAATGTCGAAATGCTGGAGAGGGGGAGGGTACTGTCTTGACAATTAAATTTACAATTGGTTAAACTATTAAGTATTCTCGGACGAGGGATATAAACCGTAGGCTACGTTTTATAACCCTTGTTCTAATAATTTCCTATAAGTTTTCGCACATTTTGAGCAGAGTACCGAAAGTGGGGTGGTCTGGTTTGATTAACGGGACTCTATCAATCGGACATCCCTTTTCATGTATGATCTTCACCACTGGGGTGATGAAACGACAAACCAGACTTACCCTATTGGCTAGGTCTCCCATGGATTCCAATTCTTTCTCTAGTCTTTCTCGGATATTCTCAGAGTGAATGAGTTTCTCCATTGAATCAGACAGCGCCTTTTCAAGTCTCAAGATTTCCTATTACAACAGAGACAGTCGTTAATCTCGATTACAGGGGTGTAGGCGTAGAGTATCATAAAAAATAAAGTTGATCTTGAAGAGGCTAAAAATTCCTGCAACATTCACTCAATCCCTCGCCTTTTCTTTTTATAGAGCTACTAATCACTTACTATAATCGCCGCATTTTGTTCAACGTTTTAGCTTTTCAATGG
>BLAZ01000311.1:497692-500192 GCA_014633955.1 Acropora tenuis | reverse complement strand
TTGATATCTGCCAATCGGAGAAAACCTTAAACGCCCAATTTTTTGCGTTCCTGGTAGTCTTTCTAAAGCAGTCTTCCAGTCTTTTTCTCTTCCGTCTGTCTTTGACAGTGTAAACTGACATTTTGGAGGCACGTTGTTCTCGGTTCAGGAGCCGTTAAAACACTAAACCGGAGCTCTTTTACGCTTACCGGCCAACGTCAACAGAATTCGTATAGATCGCTTATCTATACTTCGATTTCCAGGTGAACTGAGCTGGACATTCCTGCTTGTGTATTAAATGGTAATTGACAGCTCTAGATAAATTTCTGTATTTCTTCCCCAGAAAAGTGCAATTATAATCGATTCATTATTGATATTATTTTTTCCGAATTTTCCAGGTGGTCATGCTTGTCCGTTCATAAAGGTAACTTCGCCACGTGCTTGTATCAAGAGATGTCAATCCCTCATTTAACAGTGCAAAGAAACGTTAACTGAATGAACGACAAGGGGGTTAGCTTATAGGGTTCAGAGAGAGAGGTTTCTTACCACTTGCGCTCTGTAAGCTAGTGTAAAGTCATCGATAATCAGCAACACTCTCTGTAACCCTTCCAGGAATGCTGCCCAGTAGTACATTTTTCCTTCATGTTGAAAGTCTGCAAAACCTGTCTGCAAGCAGTAAAGAAAAACAAAGCCTGAGTCATGAAATCATCCAATGGCTGAATGTTTCGAGCATTCGTGAGTGAGGACGTAAAAACGTAAGTCTCCTTGGCAACCGTTAAGCGAAAGCGAGATCTTCATTCCTTTTCCTCAAACCGGACAATAACGAGCAGGTTGCCATTTTCTGGAAAACTGTGCCCGGTTGTTGAAAGCCCGATTAAGCTAATCCCGGTTTAGTGAAAAATTATAATAGTTATTTATTTACAGTTAAAGGAGGATTTCTCACAAGATTTTAGGAAAGGAAGTTTAAGGAAAAGAAATTTGTGAGTTTTAACCTTGTTGGGTCACAATTTTGGGGCAAACCCTCTTTCAGTGGTCAATAAATAGCAATTAAAACCTAGGATTAGCTTAATCGGGCATTGAACAACTGGGCCCTGATCATTTTTTGTTTTTTTTGGCAGCCAATATGAGGAGAATTATGATTGGCGCAGCTAATAATAATTAATAATAATTAATGATATTTACCCAGGAAGCTCCACTCACTCGAAAGTGGTTTTCAGAGAGGTCCTGCATCCGTTCGAATTGGAATAAACTAGGAGTCAATTTTGCGCTAACAATAACATGCTAACAATAACATGCATTTTACTGGTTCTCACTAACAAAGGGATGCAGTTAGCGGAGAGGAGAGTTGCGTAACGACTCGAATAACGGATGCGGAGGAGATGGGTTAAACATAGGCCAAATGTGACTTGCTTGAAAACCTCTCTCTCACGGATGTTTCCGACCGTTTGTTATAGTGTAATAATCTGTCTATGCCTCAGCAGTTCATACGGATGTATTTTTCACTCAAGTTATCACATGTCTCACATTGTGTAGGCACGGACATGTCCAGGATGGCTGGTAATTAGATGCAGGCTGATTACAGTCACAACTGAAACCTGCACCTGAGGTGTCCCGTCAGTCTTGACTCAAATTCAATAGGGAGTTTGACGACGGATTTGACGACGGATTTGACGACGGCGACGGCGACGGCGACGGCCACGAAAACGCCAAAAATCAATGATTTAATTGGTTGAATGAGGTACAATAATCGTGCTGCACGTGCAGCACGCTTTTTAGAGAAATTTTTTGACGTTGTCTGCCAAACGACGACGTAAAATTTTCTCATTAGAGGTTCTGACGACAACGTGAGCCTGCAGCAGTAAATCTTTCCTTCTCTGCCTTTACATGAAAAGTACTCGTGCCAAGCAAGCGAAAGTACAATTCGCCTCGTTTGTACAACGTGACCAACTTGGAATAATCGCTTAACACTTAACCCAACGCAAAGTTCTATTTTAATGTGACGTTCTCGTTGCAGCAGTCGTCTTAACTTCTTAAACTCCCGACTATCGCTTGTGATGAGGAACCAGACAACAAAGGTCATGAAGTGTCTCCCAAACTATACCACACAAGAAGACGAACATAGTGACCTATCTCAACCTAAGAAGTAACCTAGACCCAAACGCTAACTCCCTACCGTTTATGCCCGGCGTACACTTGAGCCATCAGCTGAGCTCAGCGTCACTAGTGACTGTTGGCGTAAGGTGGCGTAAGCTGGCGTAATCTCAAGTGTGCGCCGGCATTAGGCTTTGACTCAACGTGACATATAACGCAATCCTGGACATAAAAGGAAAGAGAGACAGACGCTATGATTACCCGATTGATAATTAAAGTTCAATTTGTGGGTGATTCACGGCCGTCCTGCTCTATAATAACAAAAACCTAACCTATCGCACAACTTTTTAGCAAATTTGAATCCATTCACAGCAATACCTTTTTCAAATCAGTTTCAAACATCTGTTGAGACCCCTCAATATACCAAACA
>BLAZ01000311.1:458788-463788 GCA_014633955.1 Acropora tenuis | reverse complement strand
TTTGCCATTACTAATAAATGGCCTGGCCAGAAATGAAAAGAGGAAACGTCATGAAAGTGGGTTATTGATAAGTGGTGTTCGTCTTGGACTACGTTAACTTTGTATAACGACACAAAGTTTGTGGATGACGAGCAATAAAGAAATTTTCACTCACAAAACGAGAACAGTCAGTCGCTAATTTTAACGTGTCGGGAAAAAAAAAGTTTGGTCTTTCATTTGCAAAGTTTATTCATCGCGAATTTACGACTGACATGAAACTTTTAGTCGCGAAACCGAGAAAATTAGACGATTTTGCGACGTTATCGGTTGCATGTTGAATAATGGAAACGTTGGGCAGCAATATTGTCTCGAGCCGGGTAAGATAGGGGTATACTAGGCACTCATGTCACGAGTACGTAATAAGACACTACCTGGCACTGCAAGGGTGTTGTAAGAACAATGCCCATGAGGTGCAACACAATAGCATTGGAACATACACAACATCAACTAAAGTGGTTTAGACTGTCAACAGCAAAATGTACCTGGCAGTAACCTCTGTGGCGCTGTTCTTGACCACACAGTAAGCAGACAAACCTATGTATGAAAAAGTAACAGAGACGCGTCTGAACCCTGCTTATGCTCCATCGACAATAATAACACAGTTTTCTGATAACATAAACATGACAGTTGTTCATTTTTTTTTTTCAGCTGTGGGATGAAATCTTAGGAGAAAAACTAAAAGATTTGTTTATACATATCCTTGAGCAAATGGGAACTGAGGAAATGGAAATTTCACTAGGATCAGTGGTCCCAAATTCACCTCAGTGACGTGTTGTAATGCTTCCTTGTTGTAACATTGGGTGGGAACTTATGCAAATGATAAGGTCAACAGTAACAACCTAAACCCTAGTCTCCTTCGCAGCCGTCTTTCGGGATGTCACGCAACGCTCCCCCAGGGGAGCTGCGAAGGAGACTATGTAAACCCCGACGATAGGGTTTTTATCCAAAGCACCGTGGTTGACAAAATGATGGGTATTACTAATTTTCAGAACAAAAAAATTAACTTTTCGTTCTAGCGCACATAAACCATTGCTTTGGGACAACACAATTTGAAGTGGTTAAGAAATCTTTGGGAAACTAAGAATAAATATAATCATTAAGCAACAGAAACCTCTTCAACTGCAAAATATCCCTGAAAAGAAATAAATTGCATCTATTTCAAAATGTTACGCAATCAAATCGAAGCTTGAACCACAAAGAAAAGAAAAGAAATTCCACCGGTTCCAGAAATGCTTTGGAAACTGGCTGTCTTGTATGATCTTTCTAATCACCAACAAACTCACCTCCAATAATGATAATGACTTGACTGCCCTCTGTGGACGACACAGTCACCTCAATGCCACCAAGTTTAGCGGTGACAGCAATCTGCACTTGGTCTTCATCATGTTTCTTTCGGATTTTACTTGTATCTACAAGTGAAACCAGCATTCTATCTTGAACTTGTTCTTCAGAGACATCACCAGCTGTGGATGGACTGTCGTCACTAGAAAAATCAGGAAAATAAGGAAGAACGGAAAATTTTGAGAGGCTCACAGCAACTGACAGTAATATTAGAAGAAGAAACAAATAAGCGCTTGCAATATTTTGAAAACGATTAAACGACCTCATGTAAAGAAAAAGACCAAACGTTGAAGGATTGCAATGAGAGGCTTTCAAATGCCTGTTGAAGAAGCAATACCAAAGTAATTCCTCTGACCGATCACAACAGGAGCAAACAACGCGACAAATCAATCCGAATTCCTAGCAATTACGTCTAAAACGTGCACAAGGCGCAGAAAAAAAGGCGATTGGTTTCGGTTTTCGTTCTCGTTGGTTGAAAAAATGACGTGAGATTTTTTGGCCAATCACTAAGCGTAGCAATCGTAACTGCACTTCATATTCGACAGTTATTTGACAACTTTAAAATCTTACACTCTCCATAAGAAGAGCTCTTGAACTTGTCCATATTGGGAGTAAGAGGAAAGTTAGCAAGAGAACGGGAACGAAACTTGACGACGGCGCGCGCTGTACAAATACCCAAATATGATAAAATTGGAACAGAATCCAGACTCTTCCGCGCGCCCTCTTCGTCATTTGATGTTCTCGTCTTGTCAGCCTAATTGCCCCAATCGAACGCAACATCAATTTCATCTACACTGTTACTAGGCCGACACTATACTGCACCTTGGAGGCAGCATTTTTGTTGAAAGATCAATAATATTTAGCAACGCCTCTTGATGGAGATTAACTTGCAATAGGGAGAATTCGATATCAAGCGACTGTTGGGTGGACTGAAATCTGGACTTGTAATCTGGATGTTCGGGTTCAACCTAAACAGAATACAAGAAAAGAGGAAATATTTCAGCTGTAATAAGAAAACTGTGTAAAATACAACAGAAATGGTACAGTAATCTACTTTCAAGTACTGTTTAATCATCATTCCATGAGCCCACGTTGGATACGAAATAGCTATTAGCAATCTCTTATCCAACAAGGGAGAATGGAATAGTTGTTTTATTAAATTCTCTACCTCGGATAGTGCTTTTATCATCCATTTGCTTGTTGTGCGGCGGCGACCGAAGGAAACGATCAGTGCCGGATCCTATGGACTTCATCAATGAACTTTTGCGATACGTGCCATCTTTCTTGCACGCAGACGTGTAAAAACACGTCAGAAAAACATTCAGTTCTTCTTTTCACATTTCTTCTATCGGTTTCGAAAATTTGGTGCCACCTGGACCAACAAGCCATTCAGTAACATTAGGGTAAACATTGTTGTTGTTCCGCAATATTCATGAATGCGTAAAATTTCGACGGTCATATTTGAAATTTTGCAATGCAAAAAAATGCAATGCAGACTATGACTTGGTTTTAGTATAGACTCGTTCTTCTCACCAGCACAACTGTGGGACAAACGTTTTCTTTCTACTTTGTTGCCATTTGTGTAGACTTAATATCGTTTTCTGTGGTGTTGCCTTAACCTTATTTTACTTTATTTGCCTTCTATACAATAAAAATATCCAGAGTTAGGGGCACTTATCTAATAACCTTCAAAAAGTTGATTGACAACAGCTCTGCTCCGTCAGGCGTTTGAACAAGATAAAGAGGATCTGTAACAGATCCAAAGGTCATCTCCTTCAAGGCCATGGAGCCCAGAGATGCATTCAACGTGAGGTCCCATGGATGCATGTGAATTTTTGTAGCCAAGCCCGTGATACACAGGTTAAGCCAAGGTGTCATCTCTCCCGTCTTGGCCACAGTGTTGACATCAACCATAATCTGAAATTTACGTACAAGATGTAAAAAAAAATCACTGCGGGATTTCTGACTCCTACCATAGTTAGTGGAGGAGACTAACTAACTCCTCCACTATCTATATGCTCCTACCCGCACAAACTCACCACATGCACACATCATCACAAATAACACGTCTTAGAATTACCGCTAAAGAGTAAAAACCTAGCATATTTTTTGATACACATTTAATTAAAGTATTAGCCGACAGGAACAAGAAAATACGAGATAAAAAGCTTAAGATCAAATTACCAACGTAAGAATGTTTCAAAACTGAAGGAGGACTGACGCTTGAAACGACACTTTTGAAATCTTCTTTAGATGGTAATGAGTTTGACTAATGGTCGTGGGTACAATTCGTGAGTAGTGGGTGTGGGTGTGAGTAATATTAATAATTAATTGTTAATATCATCAATACAAGTTATATTTAATAGAGAACTAATTATAATATAATTTAATACAATTTAACATAACATAGTTAACATAATATCAATAGTATTTGTTGTCTCGTTCTATTGCGCCTTGCGTTACGAGTTTAAAAGCTAATTTTGACCAGTGACATTAAGTTGAATTTGAAGATAAGACTGTTTAAAGTGTTCTGTAATAACTTTCAGCCACTGACTTTGAGGTTTCCTAAGCTGTCTTGAAGAATCATTAACAATAAGCATTAACGCCCCAAGTAGGTGGCTATTGGGGAGCTTTCTAACTTTTTGACAAAACGTTTCTCCAACAAATAACAAATATACAGCTGTGCAGAGCAATATTTTCTCCTAAAGGATCTGGTCAGGAATCGTTGTACAGTACAAGGTTCTGCAGGTGATGAACCATAGATAGAAAGACCGTACGTAAAGACTATTGAATAAAAAAGCCTGTAGATATCAACGTGATTGAAATCTTCCTGTCTAAGATTCACGTTTCATACAATCTGAAATAGCCATCTCACGAAGCGAAGATTACCTGTTGGAATGGAGAGACCTGGGGCCCATAATGATGATTAGCTACATTGTAGTCACAGTCATGTTTCTACAGGTAGTCGTGAAATAATAATAATTATAATGTAAGCCGAGAAATTTCGGAGATTTGATTGGTTTAGAGCATCACTATTTCCACTTAATAGTGGTATAACAGCAAAAATCGATGGAATAACAAGGTTACCTTGTTATACCACCGCTGCAGTGACCGCAAAAGCCGTGATTTATAAATTACTTTCATTGAACTGTTTCATGTTGTTTGCCTTTGGTTTCTTACTGGTTTCACAAAAAACTGTCCATCATTTCTTCCATTTACGTAAAAAGATTGTTACGATCGTAGACGCCTGTGTTTGTTTTTTTCAACCGTAAAAAGAAAGGTCTCTTGCGCGTTACCGATAATTTCTCGGCTTCTATTATAAACAAATAATAGCATGACCTGCACGTAGTATTCGGCAATAATACCGGCTCGTAATATTTCAAAATTCTCCAAATACACGAGCCGCGAAGCGGCGAGTGGTATTTTTGGACAATTTTGAAATATCACTCGCGGTATTATTGCCAAATACCACTACAAGTCATGCTATTACCTATTCTAATATTAATAATAATAATAATAATAACAGCATTTTTGCAATTACCATGAAAAAAAGCGATTCACCGTTCACGGCTATGTAGCCATGTCACGATCCACTCTTAAAGGGCCTCTCAGAGATCGCG
>BLAZ01000311.1:261889-266889 GCA_014633955.1 Acropora tenuis | reverse complement strand
TTGAGCATCCGTCCGAGCTGACAGTTTAAAAATTATGGGTTTGACTTGGATTTCTTTTTTCGTAATTCCTCGAGTCACCACCCAATTTCACAATTTACTTATTTAGTCCTTCGATTACGTTTCAAATTTACGGAATGAAAACTTCTTAGTTCTCTAATTGCATCTGGTGAAGGGCACCGTCTCCAGTGTATTATTTTTACGTACTCATTAATGTTTGAAAATGAAAAAAAAATTAGTAGGAAGGAGAAAAACTAAAATTGGCTCTTTCTTTTAAGATAAAAAGAAACAAAAAGAAAGAAAGATTGCATTAGCGCATTTCCAAGTTGCTGTTTGCCCCCAGAACGACCCGATCTTGGATCAAAACAATGACAAACCATGACAAAGATAATGCGTTGGTTTCTTGAACATTGAAAAACTCGTTTCAAGCTAATTGTTGATTGCCAAAATACATTTGAATGCTTGGAAACCAAAGTAAGAAGCACAGATTAGAAGCTAAGTTCATAATCATCGCTATTTGCAAAAAGCAGAAAAAGAAGCTCCACTTCTCTAAAATTAGTACGCTGAAGAAATTATGAAACACCGATTTAGAACCTAGAACTCTAACCCAAAAATACATAGGTGAATGGGTTTTATCTTGATAGTTTTATCTTGATAGTTTGCCAAATGAAATCTAAAATAAGGGCTGAGGTATGTGCCAAGGTTTATGTTGGTATAAACTATGCCATTACGCCTTCAACATTACTGATGGGTCCGACTTCCATTGCGTGCCATTGATAAGGCGGTGTAAATATTAAACTCTTTTTATTAAACATGTTTTTGACATGCATGATTCTCGTTATTCGCCTAGAACGAACATTGATTTTGTTAAATCACTTGCAAAGTTACCGACTCATCCCACCCCCCCCCAAAAAAAAAAACAAAAAAACAAAACAAAACAAACAAAAAACATCCTTGCCATGTGAGCCGAAGGATCAAGCGGAAAACAGAGATTTACAAGAAAACAAAACTAAGACGCCCCTACTTGTTTAAAAGGAACTGAACAATCTCACACGCAACGAGCTATCTTACCAGGATTACAACGCCATGACAATATGTAGCCTTACGAAGTTTGAAGAAGTACTTACCGTAAGTAGGTGCTATGTGTAAACATGACTGCAACAACTCGGCTTCCAATTCTAGAAAAATCTGCATGAAAACGAAACGCTTTCACCAAAATATTTTGTTTCCAATGAAACGCTTGAACTTAAAGCACTGTGATAATAGGTCAAGCCGAGTTCATTATAACTCCACAATGCACGAAACTTACGTCACACGCTTACATTATATACAACAATTATTCACTGAGGTGGAGGAAAATAGAGGTGGATCATTTGCGGAGCTGCGAGGTAATTATCCATCACCTTCACCGAAACCGAGGTGAATAATTGTTTTAATATGAAATGTATAAGTTTGAAAAATAGCACCAAAAACCACCTTCTCTGTGACAATTAACTGAAAAATTATCGATTTTTAGAGTTCCGCACGCCGCTCGTTGCTCAGAGGTTAATATAATTGTATAATCACCTCCGAGCTAGCCAATCAGCGCGCACCAAAAGTACTATTCACTTATGTGGTATATACTAAATCATATAAGCAACAAACCTGGGTCTGCAGTGATTTACAGTGAGGAATTTTTAAGAACACTCGAGATGTGTGTGAAGCTATGAACACAACAGAATAAAATAGAACAGTTTTTATTTAGGCAGGTAGTAAAAGTTATAGCTAATGCACTTCTCTCCCGTCCTTACTAAAAAATTTCCGCGTGCATATATTACTCAATACTGCACTCGGCGCGTTTTTAAATTCCTAATCCGGTGGAACTACTCCGACATAACTTACCATACTACAGTGATGCTTCGGATAATGCCTCTATTATCTTTTTCATTCAATTCGGCTCACTCTCGCTCCGAGGCTATGTAGCGTACGCATTTATCATCTTGAAATGGCCAAATGGTTTGGAATTAATAAAAGTCAACTTAGACAATTCTGAAATTCGCTTTTAGCAAGCTCGTTGTGCGGCGCCTCGTGATTCATTTTCCACGCGTCTCATATTCAGCGTGCGCGCTCATGAATTGATTGTGAAAAGAAATAACCATGAAGCATAGTAATCCGGTGAAAGGGGCAGTCGCATTTATTGCAAGTGTGGATGTAGTATACGGTCACTAAATTACAGGTAGACACCACCACACTTAAACGGACACAGAAAAAAAAAGGAAAAGAAAGAAAAAAAAAACTAACAAACAGCGTGATATACTTATTAGTGGTTTTCGTTACAAAGATTCCTAGGTTCCTTGCTTCTGAGGGTTAAGGGTGATCTACGCCGTCTTTCCCGATGATCAATTTGCATGTGAAGGAAATTGGCACCTTAGTTGTCTTCATCACAAGTTGTTTTTCATTTGAGGGAACTGGGACGAAATAAAAGAAAAACATTTCTGTAAGAAAAAGAATAAAGAAAAGAGAACGAGCAATCGATTAAAAGATACTTGAGATCAGTAATATTATACCACAAGAACAAAGATACAGGCACAAACATGTCTAGTCCTTCCATTCATCATTTCTTTTGCCATTTTCATTTGCGCTTTTTGTGGGAAAAAATAATAGAAAACAGTAGTATGAAGAAAAGAGAAAAAGGAAAGCGGCCGAAATAGTAACAAATGACAAGGAAACAAAATTAACAGAAAGGCTGGCTGAGAAAAAAAAAGAAAGAAAACTGAGGGCTGTCTCTGCGAGATCTAAAATTTGGTACCAAACACGTTGATGAGTGTCAAGGTTAGGGTTAGGGTTCGGGTTAGAAACCCTAACACTAACCCTAACCGTGAAGAAATAATGAAGCTGACGTTTCGAGCGTCAGTCCTTTGACAGAGCAAATGGGGGGATTTTGGGTTGTTTGTGGTGTGGATTGTGAATTGTGTGTGGAGGAACTGTGCCGTTGGTGGAAAAGTGGCGATCTGAATGTATGAACAAACCACCTCTTTATAACCACAAGCCACAACCCTTTATTCGGTGTGAATTCGACCCTTATGATAGTTTCAGTGTTTCACCTCCCTATCGTCATTTTTTAGAAACTTACCTTTCACCTCTTTGAGAGATCGTTTTCTTTATACTTACACTTTCTCATATCGCAAGAGCACTAAATGAAAGTCACGGTGTGAGTTGGTTTCCAATTCTGAAGTTTGAGATTCTTTTATCTTTTAAATTGTATGCTGAAATGCGCTGATGGTACGCTGAAAAACATGAAGTGGCAAAACAAGCGAACAAACAAAACAAAAACAACAACAACATCAACAGAGGATATACATTTTATGCGGTATTACATACGTACAGTATCAACAGAACGAGGAATGTGCATTTCAGTATTGATATAAATTTATACTTGACAAATTACCAAAATAGAAACATTATTTGGGAAGCAAAAGAAATTGAAGGTTTCAAAAGCCTTTATCAATAGGGCCTCGCGCATTTTGCGATACATTGCACAGCAGGTCTTCTCCATGTTATTAAACTCTGAATTTCCCATAGTCGGATCAAGTGTAAATATTATGAATCTGTATGGTTTGATACCTGCTCAAGTCAAAGTTTATTTATCAAAGTTGACCAAAAACTGGTGACGCTATTACATAATTAATTAACAGCCACAGAATCGACAAAATGTGAAGTTTAATTGCAGATCAAAGTAAAAGCATGGATCTAATGAAAAAACTGCATTGGTCTGAGAATACCATACTCTTTAGCGTGATACTGCCAACTTGCGCTGGCTTTTAACGTATTCGCTTTCAAAACTTAATATATCTGAAACCTAATGGCGGTATCAATCCGCGCATGCGTTCTCACTGATCTCTCTGAACCTCAAAGCTTAACTACAGTTATTTTGAAAACACTTAGCTCTGGAAGTTTCTTATTTTGTATTAAGTAGGTGCATCACAGATCAGTAAGAGGATGTAACCAATCGATACCCTGTCTGTGATTGGAGTAACTCAGCTTACCACGTGGCAACGTATTAAAACTGTGTTTGTGTGTTAAATAGGTTTTACCGCAACAGAAGTGAACCTTCTTTGTTCCAAGGAGCTTTCTAAAAAAAAGCTCTGCCTCTGTATTTTTTAAATTGAAGACCTAGCTTACTAAAGTGAATAGGTTTGAACAAGAATAACTAAGTTTTCATTACTATTTTGGTGCGGTTCTTTTCACACCAAATAGCAATTCTACAATTGTGGTAATATATTTTAACTGGAGACAAAAACAGATTTGAGACCTTGCAGGTGACATGACAAGCGGACGCTGCTGCTGAAATGATCCAAACCAAAAAGAATTATAAGTAGTTCTAACAGGGTTCTGACTGACACCAAATGGAGAGTCAATGGATAGAGAGCGAGTTCGAGATGCAAAATGAAGGAAATGTCGAGATAACGTCGGAATCGTTCGAAACCAACATTGATTCTCAGATAGAGATGCAAATGAGAGGAGAGCAACATATTGGCTCCCTTCAAACGAGCAGCGATGGAATGGCAATACTCATGCAATCTGAGGGAAATGTTGAGCAGCAATTTTACATTCAAGATGAAAGTTTCATACAAGCAACTTCCCAGGAACTAACAAACGACTTCGAAGCACAGGGTTTCTCTCAAATTGTCGAGGGAGAGCAATTCGCTGGCTATGAGGGCTCAACGGTGACACAAGAAACACAAAATGTGCAGAATGCAGAGATGAGCGCGGAAGGGACAATGCAAATCTCTGGACAGGAAATCTTTTACGCCGGAGGTTTCATCTCTAAAGCAGCCATAGGATGCGGAGAAGGGCAAGAGCTGGAAACGACAATGCAAGGAATGGAAGCTATCGAGGCACAATCAGGTGGAATAATGAAACAGGAAAAGCAACTTGAAATGAATGGCCAGTTGACTGAGATGAAAGCGATCTCGATGGAAGGGGGTGTTATAGCATGTCATGAAATGTCAGTTGGAATGCAA
>BLAZ01000311.1:181163-183663 GCA_014633955.1 Acropora tenuis | reverse complement strand
GCGCTGTATCTTGCGAACTCTCTGGTGAATCCGTTCGTATATACATTCAATTTGCCAGTATTTAAGACTGCTCTTAGGAAACTCTGGCGTACGAGACGGCACAGTGTCGAGCCCGCAGTGGCTTTGTACTAGTTTAACTCTTCGACTGCGTATAGATACAGATAAGATCTTTGCCAGGACAATTCCTATTTTCTCGATTGTTGAATAGTCATTGTTACAGCGAAATATTGTACGCCACAGATGAAATAAAATGACATTTTTAATGCAAAACCTTGTAGCCGCTACCACGATAT
The DNA here is from genome assembly GCA_014633955.1 of Acropora tenuis. Taxonomy (NCBI): domain Eukaryota; kingdom Metazoa; phylum Cnidaria; class Anthozoa; order Scleractinia; family Acroporidae; genus Acropora; species Acropora tenuis. The sequence goes on along the minus strand of BLAZ01000311.1, from coordinate 183,370 downwards.
GGCAACACTACCCCACAAATATAATGTTTCTCTACGAAATAAAATAAATAAATAAATAAATAAAATAGAAGGTAAAAAATTCTCTGTGAAATCTCTATTCATGGCATCATGATAAGCGGATCGATTGCCTATTTTGCTCTTCTTCCTCCAGCAACAGCATAATTTAATCATCACTATCACTCGTGCTTCTTCAATTCAAGAGGTTGATTGGGAATTTCTGCCGCCACGGCGCCTTCAGCAGGCTCTGTAGCATTTAAAAACCAAACCATGCGTGGAAAGGGCTTCAATATTGCACATGCAATCTCGTATTCCTTCAATCTCCGTTTGCATCCTCAGATCTTGACATATCTGTGTCGCATTTTGAAGGACAGTCAGAGCTTTGAAAAGAATAATTTAATAATCAATTGAAATTAAAAGAAAAAAATGAACCAAGTACAACAGAACAACGAGTCACCTATGATGAAGTCTTTTCTTCTCTGCTGTTCCACAATAAACTTTTCATCGTAGCTTTGCGAATGAAGATAATTTTTTTTTTTTAAGAGAATTAACCCGGGTCGAGGTTAACACTGAATCCGGAGGACTTGTCACAGACATTGACATTCGCAAAATCCCTTGACACAGGGAGACACTATTGGGTATCGTCTTTAGTGGTTTTAAAAGGAAATAAAGGCACGCCCTCCAAAGCGTGCAAGGAAAACAAATCTGCAACATCCGAGCTTTTGTTTCAGTGTTTCGTTAAAATCAATGTTTATAGAATGTCACTCAACGATGAAAGTGGCGTCCTCTTTTGGAGCCCAGTCTTCTACCGGTTTCACCAATCCCTGATCAGTTTAGAGGTCATCGATGCACTTGTCTCGCGTTTGGTCACTTCTACTTACGATAGTGTTTTTACAAAGGAGCTAAAACACGTCTGCTGAGTTAGTACGAGGAGGTTCAACAACTTCGGTTTTATGTTTCTACGACCAGCTCTCGAATTCTCCTCAAGTCACCTCTGTTTATAACTTTTGTGAACCTGCGCAAACACATGTACAGTAGATATGTTTTACTTCTCAAGTGAATGTCAGTACATCATCCACTACCTTCATTACCTACACTCGTATCCACGCAGCCTTCTCTATTTCAGTTATCCTGGATCCGCTCAGATATTGTTTGCAACTAGGAAATCTAGTGCGGGAAGCCTTTAATAGAAACAATTAATCAAGTGAAGCTTCTAATGACGCATCTCATGCTTTCATCCTCCCTCTGTTGTGTCCAAATTCCACCAACGTTTTCAAAGAGTCGCTCGCTATATCAAGAGCTCTTCGTCGGGTGTTATGCCAACGGCTGCTGACTTTTCTGCCAAAAGGGCTGCGACATTGTACCGGTTAATTGCTGTTTCTTCATTGAGGAAAGCAGGCTCGGTGCACTAAAACCCAGTAGAACTGAGATCTGTAATAATATGTGATTACTCAGGCAAACTTGCAGAAATCCGAAATACAAATCCCACTGGTATAATAATCGCTGGAGGTGGATCATTCACAGGGGCTACAAGCTGAAACAAACCTTCGTGTGCGGAGTTAGGTAAGTTTTGGTACCGCAATGAAAGTCGATCAGATATTGTTTCTTTGTCAGTTTCAGGGCATTTTAAGTATAAAACCATTCTTTCATATTGTTGACAATATTTATATTTACATTTTTTTGCTTTTTTGGTTGCAAGTTTTGCATTTGCCGGCCTTGCTTTAAAACAAAAATACACGCCTTGGACTGTTTTCATGGAAACGGCCTGTACTGCAAAATCCTGGCCGAGAAAGAATATGCATAAGACTGGCTTTGTCATACAATCAAGGATTGTAAATTGATAGCAAAGAGATTGGGCAATAGTTTTTGAGGAGGTTTTAGTTTGAAGGAAGCGCTGAAGATTATTGGTGATATCGACGCATCGACAACAGCTCTCCCTCCACCGGTTGACACAGGGGACTTGGACCTTACTGACTCCTACGAGTCATCAAGATTGGTTGATTGCTTGTTGTTGTTGTTGTCATTTGGAGCTTAAGCAAGCGACCATTTCAATAGAAGAGACGATAAGTTTGGAAATCTGGGAAGGACCATTGTCCTGAAAAATGTTCCCTTTTGGTTTTTAAACTTCAAGTGAAGATCAACATGTTTTCTTGAAAAAATCGCGAAATACTATAAATTGCAAATGACGTTTTTGTTGCAGTAACCGCCGT
>BLAZ01000311.1:168064-170632 GCA_014633955.1 Acropora tenuis | reverse complement strand
GTACTGAAAAAAAAAAAAATCTAGTGGCAGCGTTCGGCTGGGTAGTTTATTTAATTTTAATTTCATTTAATTTATCTTTGATTTCATTTTATTTCTTTTTTACATTTCACTTTCACTTACTTTTATTTTAAAAAGAAAAATAAGTAATAAATCAAAATTAAAAAAAAAAAAACCAAAATAATTCCTACAAATTCCAATATTTTTAATGGCAGTTCTCGGCCACCATAGACCATTTACAGGCGCCTCAAGCTCAAACAAACCTTTTGCGGATTTATGTAAATTTTCGTACCGCAATGAAAGTCGATCAGATATTGTTTCTTGGTCAGTTTCAGGGCAATTTAATTGCAAACTCATTCGTTTAAATTCCATTTATAGCACACCTTGCCCATATTTAAAAAAAGTGGTTGAGAAAAAAATGATAATGTCAATTTAATTATCAAGTGATAATTTCGCGCAAGCCAAATAATAGTATATAATCTTTAATTTGGCTTTTGATTTTTGTTTTCACAATACAATCCAAGTATGTAATCCGATACACTAGGGAACGGCTTTCAATTTTCATCGTGGCGAAGTACATTATGTACCCCTGAGTTCTGAAAAGACAAAAGGAAAATTTTTGCGGACGGTACCAAGTAGCTTGTACATGTAAACAAACTATCTCACCTGAGAAGACCTTTTCATGTACTCATCTGCCTGGTCAAATTGTTTGGCTTGCCTGAATATAGCTGAAATGATGTAAAATGCTTTGGTTAGCAGAAAAGGCCAATTACCAGAGTTATGACAAGTTGCAGCAGCACAAACGTCTTGACAAATGGCCAGGCAGTCGTCCATCTTGTTTTGCCCGAAGTTCATGATGGCTTCCTTTGAGGAAAAGAAAGAACTGTAAGGTTTAAGTCAAAACAATGCCAAACGATTGCGTGCGTTTGAAGAATCCAGCTGCAAGCCCAATGCAATAAGGCCCTCTTAGGTTTAGTTGTGTCTATGAGAATTACGTTTACTATTTTTGTTCTCGAGCAGTAGAGTACAGTAGGTAGAAAATAAAATTGATTTCTTGCATTTTTCGGCACAAGTGACGTTGAGGTGAAGTGTGATCATGAAAGGACACTGAATCGGTTACATGCATCTCGTTCTGAACATCTGCCTGCTATGCAGTCTCTGTTGTACAATCATGACTCGTCAGAAGCACGCTAAACCGTAAGCCAAATGTGTAACGTTCTTTAAAATATGAAGAATTGTTTCTCAAACTAAAGAACTGGCTTCAATGTTTGACAAGAACTTCTGTAACTAGTCTTGAAACAATAACACAGTAACGGATATTTCCAGTAACAGATTTCACTTCGCTCGATAAAGTTTCCACGAAATTGCGAGAGACATTGCAAAAAACATTGCCCTAAATTAATCCCAGTAGCCCATTCAGAGCAAATTAAGAATTAAAGATAATCGTCAATTCTGAGGGGATAGTGCATTGAATTTAGTTGATTCGTTCTCTAGACTAGAGAAACTGCACTAAAACGTGCTGTGGGTGCAGAAAGATCAAGGTGGTATACATCATCTAAAAATGAGTTACTAGTGTTTATTAACAGTTATAATCAACCAATCAGCTTTTTTTAACAGTACAAATTAAGTCATCATCCTAACCTCCAGTCGTACAGTCAACACAAGGTCCTTAAAGCTGGGTATCTCACCATAGCACTTCACAAGTCTCTGTTTGTCTAGAAGAAATTTATTGTACTGACCTAAAAGAAAAAAAAAACAGCAAAAAGAAAAAGAAAAGAACAACAAAACAAGTATGAAGTAAGGCCATTGGGTATTATATTCGGTTGTTTTAGCGAGCGGAATCACCAATTGTTCGGATTACACGGTTTGGGGAACGAAAGCCTCTGAGCCTTTTACTTTAAGCTGAATTTCCCTCGTTATCAAAATCGTCTCGAAGGTGCCTTTAGTCATCATAAACGATCGTCATCATAAATTGGATACTATCAAAACTCCCGAGAAACATGATGTCCACAATTGCAAATGAGCAAAGTAAATGGCATAGAATTGCCCTGTCCGTGTCCTTTATTTTTTTATTCGTCTAAACTGCACAAAATATCATAGCAAATGGGCGGTAAAAGAAGCTTTAATATTTACAGTTGTCCATGCAAATTCTGCGGACAAACCGTTGTCTCCAAGATTTTGGAAATGCATCCTCACTTCTCGTCCCATTTTCGAAGCCAGCACTCCTAAAATCAGATCATGCAGGAATACTGATAGGGTACTTTAATAAATCCGGGAAATTGACAGCAAACGAACTATGATAAATTATGAGAGAAAATGTACCATTATGCAGTCAATAAAGAATTAAAATTACGGAGAGAGATTTTTCAACCGAACTTTCCACCTTGCTTGATCGCTTTGCCAGGTCTGAAACCACCCGCAAAAATCTATTTTCCTTTTGTTTTATATTTTGACTCTTCTTTGATCACCTGCTTGTATATTTCCAACCAACCACAGTTACCCACGTATTTTGCAGAAATAATTACTGCATTGTCAACTGCAATAACAATTAGTCCATTAAGCAAAGGCCTC
>BLAZ01000311.1:142875-145375 GCA_014633955.1 Acropora tenuis | reverse complement strand
ATATGGCCAAACAAGAAAGTAGCGTTGAAAACATTGCTGGAAGCAACTTAAAGTACTTGGCTTGTATTCAGTGCCATTTTCTTTTTGAACGGGGATGAAAAATTTGGATAAAAGAACGTCAAGCTCATGGGCAGGTATGTTTTCAATTGCTCTAGACTCTTTCATTGACTCACAAAATCTCTTCCACACGTTCAAATAGATGGGAAAATCTAGACCGCTTTTAATATTGATTTCAACCAGTCAAATGCGTGAATGTGGTGGTTCCCAGTCCTTGTGAGACATGGCCATTTAATAATGATTATTATTATTCATTGAGACTGGTTTGCCTCTCTTGACTCAACAAAGGTCAGGGTTGAAAGCAGTATCTGGTGCTGCATGGCACTGTACACTGTTTTCTCCTTTCCTCAAAAACCCACAGAATAAATTTTCCAAATTAATTCTAATAATTTTAATGATCCAGATTTTAGTGAACTAATAGCCACTCTGTGGAGGTGCCACTGCAAATTCCTATTTATTTATTTAATTCAACTACCGGTATTTACCTATCACAAAAATATTGTCTTTTTGCTTATGAGTATAGTCAGATTGCCAATTTATAATTCTCTCTTTCAAAGATGAAAAAGCTTTACGGAAGCACCTTCTTTGCCTGAAACTTAGCAAGGCTGCTGTGAATGCTGTCTGCGACATTGTGTTGGTAAACAAAAACAAAGGAGAGACAGTTCCATCTGGTTTTCATTCTATTGTGTGAGTGCCAAAGTGTTTATTTTCCTTTTTTTTTTGTGGTGCTCATTTTCTAAAAAAACTGAATATTTGTGATGTAGTTTATATTAGATATGCGATAATTTCTACCAGGTCCCATGGAAAGCAAGCATTAGCAAGCAACATCTGCTCTAAATTTTATTCAATTTGGAACTGTTCAACTCATTGAACTTCTTAAGATGGCAATGATAATTAGGTAGAAATATTAAGAACTGAACTTAGTTTTGTCTACTGTAGTTGCTGTAAATTTGATTATTCCTAACTTGATGCTCTTGTGGAAGGTTGATAAGATAATAATTCTTGATTGTTATTGATACATTGTTTCCAGCTAAGCTCCAGTCAAATTCAATATTAATAATAATTTTGTTCAACCTTTTCTCTGCAGGAATGAGGTCAATGATCTAACATTGTGTTACAAGATGGCACCCATTTTGAGAGCTCAATACACACGAGCTGATGCCGTGCATCGATACACACCCTCAACCACTTCAACTGCTTCAACTGGACAGCATTGGTACATTTTAAAGCAAAACTTGCAAATACTAAATGCAAAAGAGCCTTGTGTGTCTTGTTACTGATTGTTTTTGTGGGCAATGCCATCCTGGGTGGAGAAAAAGGATTGATTAAAGGGTTCCTGAGAAAAAGACTTTTGAATTTCAAAATGTCAATGTGCTGTAACTGTTTTCCAGGATCAGCTAGGATAATTAAATAACAGTTTAGTTTGATGTAAACTCACTCAGTGATCTTGCTGTTTCAAGCAATTTGATTCATTCTCTATTTCGGAGAAATTGAGCATTATTTACTCCCCAAGGAGTGAATGATGCATGATCCAAAAGAAACAACAAAAGGGTTGGTGTAAATTGGTGTTTTGAGATGTCCATTGAATACACTTTGAATAGTTTTGTTCTTCAAATGTTGAGATCAAGTATTGTTGTTGAGAATCAGTTCGTATGATATGCTAAAACCATTATTATTCTTTTCAATCTGAAGTTTGTATAATAATTATTTTATATTGTGCTTTTTTGATCAATAATATTGCAGGTATGGGCAGTCATCAGGGCAAGCTGAATCTAGGCACTATCAGCACCAACAGGGTACTTCTTATACATCACATTCATCTGTGTCTTTTAGTCCCAAGGCAACTTCAGGTAGAGTACATTAATAATAATTATTGATGATTATTAAATTTGGAGGAGAAACAATTGTGGTCATTACCCAAACCATTCCAATAATTGGCTTCAGCTCACTCCACTAGGCCCTGGGTTAATGACTTAACACTTTCATTGAACATTTGCCTTTTCAGTGGCCACAATCATTGAATTTTTCATCATGGGCTAGAAAATGTTGTTTCTTGTTTTCTACTTTTTCTGGCTTTTTCCTGCTTCTTTCCCGCTTGAGGGAGCAGACTGTCAGTTTAGGTTTGTGGGTGGAAACTGAATAATGAATAACAAGATTAAATTTAAAAAAATGAAGGATGAATAATGGGATTAAATAAAAAATGAATGATGAAATATTTGGGTTTGGAAAATCAGGAATTATGAATACTGTATTATGAATAATCAATAATCAACGAGAACTAATAATGAATAATTATTGAAAGAGACACCCGAAGAATAGTGAATAAGCATGGGCCAATTATTCAGCCTCCACCCAGGGTCGAGGTGGCTAAATGATCAAACTGAACTAACAAGGTTGAGGAAAATGTTACTAGAGCTCAATTAAACATTGCAAACAATGAAAT
>BLAZ01000311.1:130375-132875 GCA_014633955.1 Acropora tenuis | reverse complement strand
TAATAGCAGACGGATGAACGACTTGTGACGGATTGGATAGTTTCAAGGCAGCGCTCCAAGTTATCAGCTACTGGTAATTTAGTTCTGCCCTTCTTTTCTTTCATAAATGAAAGAAACCATTGAAATGTATGATCTGCAAAAAAGAGACTATTTTTCAAGCCATGGCAAAAAAAGAAAAAGAAATGAATAAACACGCAAAAATGAATGCAGCTTCACTTAACAACGAACGGCGTGTAAGCTAGCAAGTGTATGCCTACTCCAAATGCTACGTAAAGAGAAAAAAAATTAAACTATAAGTAAAGCATATGAAAAATTAGCAATAACAAAAAATAATCACCCGAACAGAAAATTACCATAGTTATCACATTATCCCTAAAGTGGAGAAGAACCTTCAAGAAACTAAAGAAAAAAATCGATCCTTCATTCGATCGTCTCACATTGTAGTGTGAACTCGTCCAGAAGGCATGCTGAGTTAATTCCTTTCACGAGTTTCCACTGCTGTTACGGATCGGAAATAGTTACATAATATTCATTGTTTCAGAATTGTCCGACAGGATAGAAAACATTCTTATTTCACTATATTTTCGCAACGCCCTCCTTTCATCCACTTTGTGAATTCAGGACCATGTGTTTTGATTGGTCTATTTTCTCAGACAGAAGACTAACAGCAGTTGAACAAAACTGTTTTTTCTTAAGTAGATGGGAAGATTTGGGGATCCACTTTTTTTGTCATTGCCTTGAGAGAAGCGCTGAGTTACTTTTCTTCTTTCACAATATTTATAAGGACCCCCAGAGACTTTGGCAAAGCTTGCCCGGGCAAGTCATCAATTGAAATAGAAACTCTAAAGCTTTCCTTGGCTGCATTTCATTCGAGTGTTCATTTTTTCTTTCATAGCTTAAAATAGCAAAAAACAGCGAGCAACCTTGTTCTCAACGACAGTTTATGTGTAGCGATGATGGGATCTTCCATGGAAACCATCGCGACAACAGAGTAAACATGTTTGTCACGGCGAAGTCATTGCGTATTGCCGGCTTTGCTTTCCTTTTTTTGTACTCGTCTGTGTCTTTGTTATTTTTCTACACGGAAATAAAAGCTGCGATGTAAAGATCAATGAACTCTCTGGATGTTATCAAGTTGATACGTGAGTAGAGCGGAATACAATGGATGTTAGAAGAAAAAGCTATTAAATCTCGGTCTCTAGAGGTCTTTTACACGCTCCGAAATGTTTAGTAAATATCGTCATGTAATATAACACCATTAGTTTAGATGCCACCTTTGTTTATATGTGTTTATATGCCTGAAGATCACCAACCGGTGTGAGAACGAGTAGCGACAGCTGATCTTTGCCTTATGTCTTTCCTTTATATATATGTAAATTCATTGGATGCAGGTCAGACCTCAGAAGATATTCATTCGCTTAATGCTACAGATCTGTTTCGTATGGCAAAAGATGACCACACTTATGTGGCATTTAACGAATGACCTGTACATGTCAAAACCCTTATACCCTGCCGGGTATAAGCATTTAACTCCGTCGCTGTGCTAAATATAAGCAAAAATGGATTATAAGAATTATAACTTGGGAAGAAAATCCCTCTACGTCGTCGACAAGTGTTTTCCACAAAAACATCCCCTTCACAATATCTTCATTAGATACACTCCAAAACTCAGCAACTCGTGTATGCCTAGCGTGAGATCCATCATCGCATCACATAATAAGACAGTCTCCTCAAATTACATATCCAGCCGCGGAAAACGTGAGAGACTGCAACTGCAGAAAAAAAGAACAATGCCTCCTCGAAGGACAATGCCTTGCGAAGAACATCATATGCAAAATAAAGGACTAATTCAATACCAAAGAATGAAGACTATTTCCGGTAATGTAAGCCTAAACAAAGTTGAAAACTTTGCCCAAGGGGCGACCCATACCCAAATAGTCGATGTCTCCGTTAACAAGATCTCATCATGTTAATGAGGTCAACAGATAACCACATTTCGTCACAAAGACAGCATAGGAAAGAACTGTACAACGCCGCAAATGATCCCCGACCGCAAATGATCCCCAGACCGGAAATGATCCCCAAATTGGACCGCAAATGATCCCGAACCGCAAGTGATCCCCGATGTGAACCGCAAATGATCCCCGCCGGAAAATAACGAATGGCACGGATTTTGGTTTCTTGGATTTTCTTCTTTCTTTATTTTTTTTTCAGCAACTAAAAGATAAATTCGATCAAATTAGAAACTATAATGTAAATAGCATTCTCATGACAAATCCATCTCATTTTTTCTTGACAATCCTTCTGAAAAATTACGGGAAAAAGTCAAAGCTCTTAAACAGAAATACCATTTCTCAACAACCTCGATCTACCACACTAACAGCTTAATGCTACTTGCGTCGATTTTATTAGGACGCGATTTCTATGTTAAATAATTCACACAAAATGCCTAACAATAGGAGAAGTATCGGCAAAATGAGTCAGCCTACAACAATTGTTT
>BLAZ01000311.1:73484-83484 GCA_014633955.1 Acropora tenuis | reverse complement strand
TGCACCAAATGGAATAATAAACACAGGTGAAACTTCATTCACCATTTTCCGTTCCTCGCCTAACTTTTTATCGTCAGATTTGCGAGTCTTCTTCCTACCCTCGTGTTTTTTCAGAAAAGGTAGCCTCATAAATGGATTTCCGTCGATTGAGTCAACAACCTCGGGACTTTTTTGTCTGCCAGGGTGCGAAAAGAATGAACTATTCGAGATCAAAGCAGGAAACCCGATTTGATTATTTCCAATGGAATCGACAGCTGTAGCGTGACCAACGCTTCCACCAGACAAAACCATCGGTTTCCCAGCAACGGAATTACCCTGCTTTTCGTAAAACTTCTGAAATGTCTCTGTCAGCAGCTTTTCGCTGAAGCCTTTACAGATCTTTCCAGACAAGTGTCTTTTGGTGTCTTTGTGTCTGCTCTCACCTGGCCTCCATTTTTTCTCCTTACACGTGGGTCGCATCCGCAGACTCCCCAAAGCGTGAGTTGATGTCGGTGCCTCTGTGGGTGGACTGCTGAAGCAACTCGTGTGAACTTGATCTACAACATCTCTTTTTGAAGAAATGCGCGAATTGGATTTATAATTATCTGAGGAAGCTTGTTTCCTTGGATGCGCGGATTTTGTGCTGTTAATTATCATGGACTTGCATCTGACGGCATCAAAGTAGATGTTGCCTCCATAACCTTGAAAAAGCTAAAAATAAATGGGCCCTTTTTATTAAAGTTAGTGATCTTTGCAGTTTTAATATGCTACTTAAGCAGCAGCGAAAGAGAGGCCTGAAAAATTCAGGCCTGAACGGGACTCGAACCCTGACATCTGCGACGTCGGTGTAGTGCGCTGCCAACTGACTAAGACTATCACTTGACTCTGAAGATGGCTTCCGCACAGGTTGTCGAAACGTCAGTCACAAACAACAGTCCTTCTCAGGACTCCAGTCACCCAGATGATCTTGTTCAATCAAGGTAAGCTATTTATGTGGGTTAATCATAAGTCCGTACATAGTTCAACCGGTTGCGCACTGCACCGGCATCGCAGAGGTCAGGGTTCGACCCCGTTCTGGCCTTCTTTCGTGACTACTTTCGTGACTACTTTCGTGACTAGCATAGTAAAACTGCGAAGATCCTTCACATTTAAATTGTTTCCATCGGTAGTTCAAATGAAGTTACATTGAAAAGGCTCTATAAACCAAGTCCTGGATTGTGAATGTAGCATAACAGCAATTGGGTCGCTTCCCAAATTTTAAGGACGAGATTTTTGAATTTTTGAATTGAACTGATAGCACAACACCAAAAAATCCCCTTTGGGCAAGACAGCATGTGTGGTTGTTCCTCATATACCTGGTTCTAAACTCACACAGATATGCTCCCTTAGTGCACAAATAACACAAGACCCAGTGCAAGCCCTGGGACAAGTATCGGACAAAAACCATCTTTCCTTTTGAAATACCTCCAATATCCTCCTGTTAGTATTTCAATCTGAAACTGAAAAAGCACTGCTCCTAGCCAATCAGATTGCAGGAATTTTTCAGTTTATACTATATCTTCATCTTTTTTGGAAAATTAAATTTACCAGCAGGTGTGTCCTAGCCAAAGAAACTAACTTTGTGTGATGTATTGATGACACTCAATGTTGATATGACCAACTAAAGGTTGCAAGAGTACATTGTCATAATCATTATAATGATACTGCTCTTTTTACAACAAATATTTAACTCTGACAAAAGAAATGGATGTGAAAATGATTGTGTACCTTCAGCTCTTCTTCGCCACCAGCAAAAGGCAGTTGACGTTGCAAGGATGCTGGGGCAGTCTTAGGCACGGCTAAAGAGGTGCCGTCCCTAAAGCTGTTGTATGACACAAGTGAAAGCTCATCACAGTCGTAGCTTGTTCGCAAGTGACCACTTTCTACTTGACAGCTGTCTCTAAAAAAGCATTTTATTGAACATCCGTGATTAAACTCATGACGAGAAAAAGAATATCGTGCTAAAGGCCAGTTGGATCAGCCAGTCAGTGAATGTATTGAAACGGTTTTGCTTAAATAACTGATAAAGGTTCTCAATTGACCAAACTGGTAATCTTTCCAGAGGTGTGTTTGGAAATAAGCAGTTCTCAGTTCAGCAGAACAGAATTGAGTGCTACATCAATTTTGTGGATTGGCCTATCTGAAGGCTAGTTTTGCCTAATGATAAGAGTCCTAAGTTATCCTGGCAAATATAAGACTGCAAGAGATGCTAAATTGATACGGAGTTCCCCATTCATTGAGCCACCTGGTAATTTAGTATAATATGCTGATTTTCCTGCCAGCCAACAGTGGTTGAGTAAATTACACAGTAGATTAGAGGCAAGTCATCATGCATAATATTACTTACTCTTGATCAATCTTGGCATTGATATCTGGCACCTTGATAGTCAATGTAATGTCAGGTTTGTCATCTTTTCCCTCATTGTTATCAGTTGCGTCCCATTTACTGAGGTATGTATCATTTGCATATTGAATAATCAATTGCCGCCTATCATCATCATCACAATCACTTTCCTGATCCCTGATAAAGATCTGTTCAGTTCTGGTCACAGTGACTGCTTCAGTTTGGTTCATGGCACAATTTATTTTCAGCCTCACTCATTCTTCCTTTGGTAGCACCACACATTAACCCCTACAATTTAATGGTAGTAAAAGCAATAAAATATATTTTTTCAAGTTCAAAGTTCTGTTGGAAATATGGCCAGGAAATTTGGGCAATGAAAATAAAATCTGGGGATTAAGATGTTTATAATTATTGCACTTTAACTACAGAAAAATACATTTAATTTATTTGGAACTGTCAGTCAGGATTTTGAGAAAGTACTTGATTTCTAAGCATCAGAAAAATGGCTGCAAAGAACCCTCGGACGTTGTGATGACTGGCTTCGTGGGATGACTATGTTGGCTGGCCATGAACAGATCTTAGAACTAAATGAGCAATAACAATATAATATTATATAAAACAAAAAACAAAAATCACACCTCAACATAAATTACCAAATTCAAGTTTCAAGCAAAGATAAGGTGCGAGATGACTGTACCTCTCACATGTCGTTGATTTCTGCCATATGCTTGAATTGATTGTGCATTTCTAAGTACCATGGTGATATCACACTTTTGCACCTACAAGCCTGAACTATACCTTGCTGCCTTATCTTTGCCAGTTTTAAGCAATTCAGCCAATCAAACTCAGCAAGAGGTAGTTTGCAAATATGGTAATGCATCCTTTTCAATTTCAAAATCAACAATAATTTCGACATGTTAATTTTGCAAATGGTCTTAAAATACAAATGTACAAAGATTTCAAGAGTATTAACTAACTCAAAATTTTGTTAATAACAAAACACCTATGATGAGCAAATTGACCTGAAACAAAGAATTACCGGTAAGCTATAGATTGCTCCATATAAATTAGAGCCTCGATCAATTAAACTATTTTGTCAAACAACTGCATATTGAGTGCACTCAAGTTCCGTCAGAAATAAGAATGTTACTTTTGTTCTTTAAAATATACTGAAGAGCAGCTCTTCATTCATGCGTTGGGATTTCCTGACCATAAGCAATCAGTATTTAAACAGTTTTATTTCGGGCGCAGAGCACGAAGTTTCTTGTTTGTTGACAAAACTGCTCTAAGTTGTTCCTTCGATCGGAATTTTAACGCATCAATAAATTGTTAGAAAGTAAAACAATGATCATGTTACTCACGGTTGCCTCTCTTAATTGCTTTTTTTTGCCTTCCTGTTTCAATAAGACTTCCAAACTGAAAAAAAAAACAACAACAAAAATAGCAGATGCCGCATTCGTTCGATGTACGTACAATTCGAGTTCCTCTTGGCGATAACTCCGTGTGCAATCTCTCATATTCCGCATGTCGTCAAGAGCGCGGTGCTTCGCAACCAAATTATGCATCAAAAAATTAACAAAGGTCTTGCTTCATTAAAATGCATCAGTCTATTAGTGACATCCTTTTAACAAAAAAAGCACAATCAATATTGTGGCAATTGGTAAACAATGACAAGAAAAGATTCGAATTATCACTCCATCGCCAATGGTTCAACTGACAAAGACGCAAAGGTGATGAAATGAGTTCACAGAGAATCGATGACAAAATACGTTTACAGCTTTCTTTTATAGTCGAGAGAGGAGAAGAACACTAAGTTATAAGTGCGAGTTTCAAAGAAAACAGGCTGACGAAACTTACCAAGCCAACCAAAATGTCAACGTTGAACAAAGAATGAATGCTAATTGAAGGGACGGGAGAGTAGAGATAACGACAAAAAAATTGGCAGAGGGTAGGGGCAGTGCTTCCGACTACGAACCCAAAAAAAGACATACAAGTGAAAAAGTTTCACCAACAGTAGGCCATTAACATTCTCCAAGATATGAATTTCAAGACAAAATAGATTGTCACCAAAATAATTCTTCCACAATAGGAAGGGCAAATTTCAAAATGAATTGAAACAAATAATAAAAATCCATCCAGTGCATAGGCTTACTTCCATTAATTGACCAAAGAACTGGGGACAACGAATCAAAGAAATGACACCTATACTATAGTTTCATGAATATGGCAAACCATTCAGAGCAGCAAATTATAGGAAGAAACAAATTGTCACAAACCAGAAAGAGATAAATCAAATAAATTATTATTATTTTATTTCTTTTTTTGCAATAATACAGTTAACAGTCTCTTTGAAAATGAAAGTTTAGATTCCAAACAGAAAGATCAGCGCACTGCAAAGCCCAGTTTTCGTTGCCATTACATTGAATGTTAGAACTTCCATCAGTCATTTCCATAACAGTGTATAATTATTATACATTCATACAACTTGTCAAGTTGCTTTGGTACTGCGCATAATGGAAACAGTTTGCAACAAATTATTTAAAAAAAAGTGCCAAATTTACAGTGATTATAACTACGCCACATTTTGCAGAGTGAGTACTGAATGGCAGTTTATTGCACCTCAGGCTTAAAATCCAATGATCCAAAGATCACTCTCCACTCTGACCATAAGCCTCTTGTCAAGATTCTTAGTCTGTTGAGTTTAAGCAAGGTCTTTTGTTTCAACGGTCCTGAAAGTCCATAACTTCATGAAATATGGGTAGGCAATTAAGAACACACAGTGGTAGAGGCACTCAGATTTATAGACTTTATGTCATCATTTTCAGATCACAATTATTACTTATTTTCTCTGTTGTAGACAAATGAAGAATCACAGCACTTCATGTAGAAGTTCCGGAAAGTGCAGGAGATATCCTAAGCTCATTCCTAATGTCCTCTCTCTTGACCCTGGTTACAAGGTGTCAGTAAAAGAAGATGCACATGACTTCCAGGATTACAAATTAGGGGCCTTTCATGTAAAAAAAGGCATTATCAGTTTATCTGTGCAACCAGACTTTCATTTAAATTTCACTTATGACAAGATTAAAGTACAGTAAAACGTAGATGACAAAAATAATAGTTTTCAACCACCCACCAAATGTGAAAGATGACCAGCAAAGTATTTGCTCCACTATAAACATCAAACCAGTCTAAAGAAAACAAGACACTCTTCTATAATGTGACCACTTAAATGTAAGTTCTAGTCATAACCATCAAAAAACTTGGCAAGAAATTCTGTTTTCCTTGGAATTTCTGTTTCCTTGAAATATCGCATGACATGAGTTTTCTGTTTCCACAAATTGTGTGTTTCTTCAAGTTCCATTTTACCCTTTGGAAAAGAGAAAACAAGAACAAGTTATATATATATATATATATATATATATAAAATTATGCATATAGTGGGTGTGAGGATTCTTCACTGGGTGACAGTGCTCAATGCTGGTTGCAGAGCATTGTGATAGAGTAATAATATCAGTCAAGGATGAACAATGATTGACCCTGACTCCAAGTTCTACACTCACAGTACAAGATCAGACAGATCATCCAGTTTAACTGATCACATTTGGCAGCAATATTAACAAAACAAAAACACAACAACAACAAAAAAATATACAGTAAATATACACAAGTTTATCATGATGAAAATGTCATTGTTCCCTGGGTGCAAGGACCAGCCTCTCCTGCCTACCAAAAAAATTACAATCTATAAAAGTTATCTTGTTTACTTAGCAACGCAAGGAACAATTTGAGAAGGAAAATTAACTTGATCTTTTACGGTTATTATTATTTCCAGAATTATCTTGTAGAATTATCTATAAGTGTGCTATCAGGGACCCCAAAAAACAATGTTGATATCAAATGCAGGGTATAAAGCATTTGCTAATAAGTCAAATATTGATTTCATACTTCATTTTTGTTTTTGCATTTTGTAATAACAAAGTACTACAATAAATAAATTTAAAGCAAAATGGAAAGAAAAGAAAAAAAAACCATTTATAAATACTCAGACAACACCATTCAAGAACAGAAATAAAATCTCATTTCATGGAGTAATTTCTTGGAAGGCTGATTTTTTTTTTAATCCAAGGATTACCTTGATGACCAACATGTCAATCACTCTGATGTCTTGTACATGGGCATTTTTCATAAACTCTTCTCGCACTTTAGCACGACCAGTCTTAGATGTCATTTCAAGAGCATATCCCTGGATAGTGTGTGGAACCTACAAAAATTAAACAATTTCTCTCAGAGCTTTTTATGTACATTCTTAGTTTAATCTAAATCATACATTAATAATAGTTATTTATTATGGTACATCGAAAGAGTTGAATACAATTAAATCTTATGTAACATAGTTAACAACTACGAGCAACAGTCTCTAGCATTTTGGCATTCTTTGGTGGTGTGTTGTTGGTTATGTAGCCTTGCAGTATGGCCATTTAGTGTTTGCGGCATTAATTTTAGCATTGTTTTTTTCTGTGTGGGGGCTTGTTGCTATCCTGGGATGTGTCACTTACTCATTTACATATTGCCTTCATCTCACGGATAACTTGAGCTTTGGAACGACAGAGAACGTAGCAACATTGTCACGATTGGTTGCTCAATGTAAAGTTGAACACACGAATAAATATCACAACTCCAACCCGTACAATCTATAGTATAGTAAACTACTCCTTTCTCAGTTGCTAAAAATGCAAAACGAATACCATAAATGTACCTCTCTCCACCAAGCACGGTAGAGATTCATTACCCTTCGTCTGGCTTCCACATGGCTCGTAGACAGGAGAGGTTTCAATACCGTCTTCCCAGCACTTTCAGCCACTTGTTTAGCGGCCATCTTGAGATAAAGCGCACCGGAGTATCATGGGAAATAATATTGACTGCTAGGGCCAGTTTCCCTCGTTGTGGCGATTCTAGAGATGCATGGCGTGTGTGCGGTGCTGACGAAAACAGTGAAGACAAGTTTTAAAATTGCTGAGAATACATTTGAATGAATGAATAACAGATATTCCTTTTTCGATTACAGGCATTAGGATTCCATCTTTTGGCATCTAGACAAATGGCATAATGAGAAAGACACTGTTTCGCGCACCATAAGTATAACAATGATCAAACAAGCGTCTATTTTTTTTTCTTTTTTTTAAAACTAGTTTATTTGTATTTGCGAAAAAAAAAGACAAAGGATGTGTTGTTCTCAAATTTAATTACAGGGTATAAAATGTCAAAACGTAAAACAAGCGCTTAACCCGGGCATTACTTGAAGGAACTGGCTGACCCATTTATTATACCTAGCAATACTACCTGTTTGAGCCGACTAGCGGCCGAATTAACGAATAGCGAACTGATATTGATTAGGTCAAGTGTTTCGGTAGCACATGTTTTTGGTCTAAGCAGTTTCGTGTCGGAGACCGTGAATGTTACGCTCGTTTGTTGAAGTTTTTCACTTTCCCTACCGTTTTAATGCACAGAAAATGGAAGAATGAGGGTTGCAATTTGCCTTTACGCAGTAAGTTGTTAATTTAGGTTTTTTGTTGTTGTTTTTGTTGTTGTTGTTCAGTTTTAACCGTAGGCGTAGATGACATTAAATCGATTCGAGATAACACAAATGTCACAAATGATGGACCTGCCGTCAGAAAAGCGTTGTATTCTACAAACTACGCGTCAAAAAATCTCTATGCAATTTGTCCCCAACACTACCTTTTCTCAAGGTAAGTTTGCCACCTGAAATAAGGTCAATAAGTAAACTCTAGTATTCAAAATGATCGGAATATTATGCTTTCAATTATATTTTCTCAAAATTTCCACGATTAAGATATTAATCTGAAGATCACATATTTTCAAGTTTTGTTATTTTTTTATTCAAACATCCAGCAAAGTGGCATCAGTTAGAGGTAACTGCTGAAAATAAAGAAACTTAATTTATAGACCAAGAACTACAATCTCTCTTATGCCTCTCCATGATGTCCTAAATTTAACACTTTTATTTCTCTCCTCTGAAACAATTCCACTGAATTTTCCTAAGAGGCGCGATGTGCGGCATACGTAGGATCTGGATGTACAGTACTTCGAATTCCTGACAAACAACCATGCCATCCGATGACTGAAAAGAAATGTCTGAGATATCGACGAAATCCTGCGCGATACTCCCCCAGTATTGCACCGTATACAATTGGGTTGGTTGAACTGTGAATGTACAGCAGGAATTCACCGAAGGTCAACACGTCGCTAAAATGTTTGAATTTTCCACCATTACCGAAATCCAACCACAGCCATAAAACTTGCTTTGGTAGCATAAAAAATGCAAACAGGATGACTATGATACGCAAATTTTTGCTGATTTTTGCGTTCTCTAATTTTATTTTAATACTTTCCACACACCGTCGACTGACATGGCCCTCGGCAATTTTGACTATTTTTGAGCGTTTCTTTAAGTAACTTCCAATTCTTGCGTAAGCCACTGTAATGATCAATAAAGGAAATAGGTATTGAAATGCTACGATGGCGATTGTGTAAGCTTGTCTCATTGCAAACGTAGGCCAATCTTCTTTACACTTGCGCCCTTGGTGATAGGCCACTATAATTAGCGGTAATACAAAAATAAGTCCAGCAAACCACGTCAACCCAATGAGCAAATACAGTATCGACAAAGAAAGCCTGGGGCACAGTGGTTTAGCGATAGTGCGCCAGCGTTCTAGTGCCATGCAGGTCAACGTAAAAACGCTTGAAAACAAGCACATTGTCATGAAAGGCCATATTCCCTTGCAAAGGATATTACCATACGGAGATGCTTGAAATTTTAAGTAGAAGTCGACACAGATGCTAATCGTCAACATAAAAAGATCGCTGATGGCCAGGTTGAGAATAAAGTAATCGTTTAATTTTCGATTCCTCTTCTTGTTTTTTACCACCAGTATTACCAGAGTGTTACCGATAGCCCCAAATACGAGAATCAGTGGGTATATTGCTAGCTGAACATAGTCAATGCATCCAAACTGGTTCTTCTTTTCCTGCGTCATTATTGCAATTGCTGGCTATGAACGGACTTGTAATTTAACCTATCTTGACAATAAAAGTAAGAGAAATAAGTGTATATGTATGGCAGTTTGAAAGAAGACTTCATTACTTAATGAATTCATCCTCTAATTCACGTGCACAAAAGAAATGTTGTAATGGCAAAACTGGAATATACAGACTTCTGTATGAGAAGCTGTTGTAGCATGCAACAAAAGGTATGATTTGGCACTTTTATTACTAACTAGTTTCATACCACACAAAAAGTGCGGCCCTCCTCAGATAAAATAGCTCAAAAAAAAGTTCGTTGCAACGCTCTCTGATGATAGACGCTCTTGCGTACGCTAGCGACTGCTTAATTTATATTCCACGTTCGCAAGTTCTTTTATCATCAGCGAGCGTTGCAACGAACTATTCATTGGGCTATTTTATCGGAGTACTACACTTCTTGTGCGATATGGAACTAGTTAGTAATAAAATCGCTAAGGCATACCTTTTGTTGATGACATCACCTGGCGTACATTAAAACGCTGGTTCAACTATTGAGCACTTGATCAACAGACGTGCAAATTATATATATATATATAG
>BLAZ01000311.1:53679-56756 GCA_014633955.1 Acropora tenuis | reverse complement strand
GGGGGGGGGGGGGGGGCAGTTCAAATGACAGGTGCATAATTGCCTGACCAGCAGCGTGCCAGTTTTTAAACCGCTCGCAAAATTATACAAATTCCCTCTCTGGACTGTCTTAAGTCGAATTAAATGGGTGAGCAACTTCAATAGAGGATTACATTGAAAGCATGTTTCAAAGTCGAATTAAATGAGTGAGAAACTTCAATAGAGGATTACATTGAAAGCATGTTTCAAAGTCGAATTAAATGAGTGAGAAACTTCAACAAAGGATTACATTGAAAGCACGGAGAACAGAAACACGAGAGAAAAAAAAATTAAGTTTAGCGAGACGCATAAGAAGAATTTATGAGAAAGGAGAAGAACGTAGAGAGGGATGAGCACACGACGTCGATTACAGAATTGAACAAGTACCCTGCAGAGTTTATTCGCTGTGTTAAATGTTAAGACGGAGAAGATTATGAAGCCTCAAGTTTACGATGTTTCGTCGGTTGCCTGATCGATGATCGCAGAAGTGCGTTAAACTCAGAGTAACGACAGCTAACATTCACTGTTTTTGTATCGTCTTTCCTCTACCCGTGATGGTATTAGCGCTCTATGATTTATGACACTCGCTTAACTCTTTGTTTCATTCTGGTGGATATCATTAGACACCCCCGTCCAAACGTTTGCTGTCTTTACTCTAAGTTTTCGATTTTCAAACAGACAAAGCAAACTATCCATTACAAAATAATACAATCGGCGCACCATTTCGCAGCCGCTGTCAAGATCGTTACGTTGGCGGGCAGTCACGTTACGTGACGACTCTATTCGTTAGTAGCACCGTTTGGCTCGGGAGACGAATCCCTTCTTCCACTATGCCTCCTCCCACGATATTGTTTTTTGGTGTCAGTGGTTTTCCTTAAATGTTAACGCTAACCATTCAACAGCACTCCGAGCAGATATCCGCCCCGTTCTCTAAACGGTGAGCGTCCGGGAAGACAAGATAATTATGACAAAAGGCAAGTTTTATGGTCGATTTTACAAAACGGAAAAAAATCCCCACAACCACACAACTATATTAGAACGAGCGCTGAGACTAACTCTGGAGAAAACACCTTTAATTTCAATGGAAAGAACTATTTTCAGACCAACAAAGGTACGGAGAAAAGGAAAAGCTATTGAGAACAAGCTCTTCAACGACATCCATTTAAGAGAGCATCAGAAATTTCCACAGAAACCTGAGAAAATGAAGTTACCCAAAGGGCTTTCTACGAAAAACAAAACAAAAAAAACAAACAACAAAAAAACACATTCAGAAGTTTACCTTAGACCACCGAAAACTCGCCCTCCGACAAATACAGGAAGAAAATGCAAAAGCATCTTCAGTGCCGTTAGTAACACAGAGCCCATGTTGAAAGAAATCATCACGAGCAAATGGCGTTCGAATTGAAAACCAACCATTGCTAACGGAAATTTGCTAAGAATATCATCCCTTACGACAGAACGAGCGCTCTTTTTGAGATACTCGCGAGAAATAAGGTACGAGAAGGATAAAAAATGATAGTGGGAGTAGTGCAGGCCTGTCAACTCCATATTGCAGAATACCCGGCCCACAATGTTTCCCCTAGGAGGCATTCTCTGAAGAATGAGTCAGAATACAATAAAGATTATAATCTTATGCAAATAAGTGGGCTGGGTGTTCTGCAATTTAGCCTCGAATGTTGGTTTATTATTAATGCAGCGGAGCACCGCTGACGCGACCAGACCACATCGCCGGAGGCGAGGAGTGGGGGTCACAGAGTGGATGTGGGAATTCCTCTGCCCTTTGGTTGTCTTGCATTGAAATAAAACCCATACTCATACTGACCGGGGACTCGTTTTCACATTATTAGCTAAAAGTCTAGGAGGGTTAATTCCATTGCCTCAGCTTGTGATTAGACAAGGTAACACTTAGGTTTAGAATTCAGAGATAAAGCTCACAAGTTTTGATTTGTACCTTCTGGGTCAGAAATAATGGCTTGGAATTTGCACCATTTTCAAACATTTTCAAAAATGTTTGCCTGGCTACAAATACTCGACAATGAAAATATACAATCATTACGCGTAAAAATAAGTAAAGCGGACATAGCTTACCAAAAAACTGGACAGATATGTTAATTCGATGGCCACTCAGGGAGCACTTGGATTCTTTCCTAGTTCACGGACCGCCGAGTCCTCATCGAATTGACGGGTCTTTACATTAATTTACTTAGGTCAATATTAACTACATCATTTTAACCCAAAAGAAAAGAAAAAAATATGAATAATAAAAAAAAACTGCTTTCCGCACAGTCCACTCGTAGCAAAATTTCGATTTCGCAGTTTCCTGCGATTTTCATTATTCTGCAAATCTCACCTCTGCGTTAGGAAAAAAAGGGAAAAAAGGAGTAGATCATTCGAGATGTTGAGGAGAAAACTAATCTTCCCTTCGCATCGTCTCCTGAGTGAAATATTTGCAAAATAAGATTACATCATTAAAAAATGTCACCATTAAACCTCTATAGGAATTTCTTAACCTTGGTGATCACATTATCCCACGCGTTTCTGGGGTTCACATTTCTTGCCACCTTTATCTATACATTGGTAGCAATGAAGAAGTGGCAACCTTGACAAGCTACCTCTTGGACAACAAGGAAAAAATTTAGCGTTCAAAAGAGGATGACTTAAAACTAAACCTAGGACTAGAAAACAATTTTTCCTTTCAAATAATTATACAACTTACGAAACAGCAACAGTTCACGGTTACCTCCATTGTTTAGAATGCTAGTGTTCCCATGTCATTTATTCTCTCAAATTGGCTTTAATTTGAAGCCATAATGAAGAGAAGATAGAACCACTTAACGGCTTTAATTTCGGCTGGAAATATCGACCTTGTGCAGTGCATTGCAATAAAAAATAAAGATAAAAGACAAACGCAAAAGCAAAACAACTACCACTCCGTGAACTAACACGACGGCATGAAAAAAGAATGATGCCTTTGGTTCAAAAGAAAAGCAATACGGATGGCTGGAACTTAAATGATTAACCTAATGAGACCAACTTCTAGCTTAAGCAACCGGGGTTTC
>BLAZ01000311.1:36230-42766 GCA_014633955.1 Acropora tenuis | reverse complement strand
TGGAACGGAAAATCCTGGGGGGTGGGGGGGTGCAAATCAAAGTGTCTTCCGTGGGGGGGTATGGATATTTTCTGGAACCACACATTTTACATGCAACTACAAAAATCAACTACTACTACAGTAAACAGGTAGAACTTTAGTGTACCCACCTTCACCCTCACCAACACCAACCAGTTCAGTTCTATTTGTCAGCTCCAGGTTCTCATTACTTTTCAGTTCTGTGTATTCCGCAAATTGATTTTTCCTCATAAAGAGGATTTTATCTGGAGTTTTTATTCCCGTAGAATCAAAAGCCACACAGGTAACCATGGCTGATTGAAACTCGATTGGATAAAGATTTTCAGGAAAGGGTTCCACAATACCAAAGTTCTGAGCTAAAGGGAGAAAGAAATTTAATGTGAGATTATATGATCAAACCAGAAAGGCTTTGTTTGAAGTACAGTGAATATACTGTAAAACTATGCAATGCTAGCCACACTAGCACATGTAAAAAAACTAAAATAACAATCATGCCATTATGAAAATGTAGCAATTTTCTTTAAACAACTCAACTGAGGTCAATCCATCAGGAATAACAGCTAAATTGGTATTGTCTTTTCCAAATGCTTCTTAGTAGTACATCATGCATTATAAAACCATAAGAAATAGCGGTCACAACAAAAAATGATGAATCACCACTGAAATCCTGCACTGATTTATCAACACAAATCCCTCTTCCTCTTAGCAAGCACTTTATCAAAATTAAAGCATTTTACTCTAGAGAAATAGAGCTTGTATACAAGCAAATTATTATATCATAATTACCTCCAAGGCAATTATTACCAATTTTACAAAGGAAAGTGAGTGACACATGAGATATACCTTATAATGTAGTCCCACAGACTCAAGCATAAATAAGAACAGTTAAATTATATCTACAACGCACTTGCCAGTTTTGTGAAAAAAAGAGAAAGAAAGCCTAGGTTATTATAATGCTTTGTTCTAAAAACTATTTCTGCTTGAACTCCCAAAAACCAAATAAAAGAATATCCACTGAATGCATTTATTTACTTTTTTTTATAGGGTATGCTGCTTCACTCAAAATGATATTTGTTGCTACAATAGCTTGCAACACTGACAGAAAATAACAATGCACCCTATCATACAAACAACAACAACAACAAATGCCTGCCTTGGAAACAATGCACTCAAATTCAAAAACAAACTTAAAAGATGTACCTAATAGATAACGTCGTTTTTCATCACTTTTTCTACTTAGTGAAAAAGAAAGTCATCAAAACTCAATGAAAATTTAAAATACTTGAGTCTTAATCACAGAGAAAGCTACGCTGCATTTCTCTACATTTTCTTGAATAAGGCAAGGAGTACTTATGATTTTAGAAACGCTTACGTAAATCTTTTGTTTACTGGAATTCGAAATTATATTTTTTTCCAATGTTTAGCCATCGACACTTCATTTTTGTGCACTGAAACTTAAAACAACAATTTCATCATTTAGGGAAAGCAAAATCAAATCAACTTGGAATAAACAGATATATAGAAGTTTAACTGCGTAAAATTTGGAGCTTGAAATTTGCATCGGTAAATTGTTCGTTAGAAACTGTTCACTCATTGCTTGCTAAACCATAGGCTTACATACATAATCCTGCAACAAGCCTCGTCCTCTTCTTGAAAGGGAACCAATATAAGATTGAAAATGAAAACAAAAAAACGGTTTACCTTTTCCGGATTTTAAGCTGACAGCTAGTTTCTTTTAGTCAGCATATAAATATATATGTATATATAGTTATTTATCTGCATGAATTCTGTACTCCTTGATTTCTTGTTTTAAAAGCCCCTACATTTCTCAATTGGAGCATTTTTGTAGTACAATAATGAGGCGTTTTCCCTACCTCGAGACCTTCCATGCCAAGTTAGAAAGATTGCCAAACACAGAATCAATTTCGAAGCGGCCATCTTGATGTCCACCGCACCTCTTAACCTCTCGCCCAAGGAATTACTCGCGGTCATGAAAACTAAAACGAGGCTGATAAGTGACGCCCTCTCTCCAGTCATTGTCACGCCGCATCGAGATGTGTGACGACTATTCTTCTTAGTTCAGGGTCTGCCGAAAGCTTTCACCTCAACCTCCTTTAAATCAACTATCAATGAGCAAATTAAAAGTCAAGTGTGGAAAATTCATATAAAAAAGATAAAATGCTCAATCAGACAATTTGATCCTGACCAGCTCAACAGTGGCCCGCCTAACTCCACCTCGGACCATCCTCCCCTTCCTACCTAGACAAGATTCGTGCAAAGAAGAGCGACATCAAAATAAGAAAAAAGGCCATAGTACAGCAACAACAAAAACAACAACAATACTTTATTTATCCACGCTACATCTAGGAGTAATACTGAACTCGTTAAAAGATGTGCGTGAAACAAAAACCGTTAAAAACAAAAGAAAATTTAAAATAACCATTCTTAAATATATCTAAAAACTTGCTTCTTTAAAAGAAGTTTAAAAGTATCCTTGTTGTTTCTAACATACGTGGGTAACGAATTCCAAAGATTTGCTTAAAAAAAAATAAGAACGACTGTATGGCGCCGTTCTAGATTGAAATTGGGTAGCGTTAAAATTGTCCCCGACCCTCTTTAAAAATTCTTCTCTGTACCTTGGGGCTTCTTTACGAATACATTTACATACCAAAACTAGGGACTGGCATTTTCTTCTTTCTTCTAGCGTTCTTATGCCAGTCATATTTAATAAATGGTTGTATGGCGTATGCTTTCCTGATGCCCTAAAATAGATCTAAGAATATAATTATAGGCGTCTTCTAATTTTTGAACTTGACCTCTTCCAACTGCGAGTAATAGCGGACCGTGAACAATATTCTAGATGGGGCAAATTATATGCTTTATGAAGGCGGCACGTTACGTCTAAGGGAATAAACCTACGAATCCTCCGTAACGCAGACGCTTTGGCACACGCCTGTTTTACTTGTTCGGATACATGAGCGACAAAATTGAGCCTACGATCTGATGTAACACCAAGAATTTACAGTACAGAAATATGCTTTAAGGTTTACCTCATCCTCCTATCCAGGGTTTTCTCTGCCTTAAGCCCCCACAAGTGACCAACAAGTGGTACCTATCTAGGTGGTTTGTGGCATGGCAAGTTACCAGAGATTGGACTCTAGCGACTAGCGTGCAAAATATTTAAGGTGCGCTCCTTTGGGGTGATCTGGATCAGGATCAACGATCAAGGATTACTCGGATCATGGTACATCAAAGGATAAATCGTTTGTAAACGGATTTATCCTTTGACAAAAGGATTCAACGGGTTCCTTTGATGCACCATGATTCGAGTAATCTTGGATCGTTGATCCTGATCCAGATCATCCCAAAAAAAAACGTACCTTTAGACATCATGCTAAACGTATCATTCACAAAGTGTATTGAAAGAATTGAGGGGTCTTTATTCGTCCTGAAGGCGCTCGCATCAATATAGTCATTGATTGGCCATTAAAATTAAGGGTCCTAGGGTCTCGTGGCGAGCCACATTATGTTAAGGATCTACCCGTCCACTATGTGAGCTCTTGTCCCCACGGCAATCCAAATTCAAAATGGCCCCTCTTTGCAATTTAGCATTCACAATTTTTCTAATGATTATTTTGCATGGAAAAACGCCTCGGCTCTTGAACGAGATTCTTTTAATTCAGTAATAGGTGAACAGCAACAAAAGGCGCGATGCCGTCACTGTCACGAGGGCGTTGGATTTTTGAGTGGTTAGGCCACCTTCTTGTCACGCGTTTTAGCCACTCCTGGGTTTGTCTTCCCAGGTTAAACTCTACCAGGTTTTGTCAATACCCGTGCAACTAATCGCCTCAGTTGGAGTCATTTATCGACGATTCGTTAGTTTGAAAAGTCTTTTTTATTGTTAAGGGGAGTCTAGTTTTGTGTTCAAAACAACTTATCTGTCAAACCAGCCTGATTCTGACTGCACTGCAAGTAAACGTCCCGAGAGCAACTCGGACATTCTGCACGATGATGCGTCATTCACTTTCCACGTGGGAGCTCTGTAGATAACAAGTCATTCGGTATTATGCTTGCACTTTTCCTGTCTAAACAGCAAGTTTTTAAGTAAGCACTTGTCAATGCATCAACAGATTTATTGCAAAATTTGAAAGCAGGAGCCGATCAGTGCTCTTGGTGAAAGTTACAAGTTACATAGGCTGTTCTCGAACTCCTATAACTGTCACGGCACTGTTTTGAAAATATAATAAATTTGTAAGGCTAAAACTGTGTTTTAAAAATATGAAAACGAAAGAACTGTAAAGGTTTGTAGAATTATTTGTCTTTAGGGTTAGAACTGACCGTCCGCTACTGAATGTCTCATTTCTAATCGAGCGATCTCGAATGGAAACAGTTTCGCCATGAAACAATGAATTTGTTTGTTTTGACTGCTTTCCATGATTGTTGGATCATTATTAACACCGTCTTCCTGTAGTTGCGAAAGGACTCAAGGTTTACAGTTTCCGATGTTGGAATACCACGGTGCTACTTAGTAAATAGTGCTATAAATTCATTCTTTTGACAACACATAATGTTTTATGACTAGAAACAATAGGAACTTGAAAATTTCACCTTCTTAGAATTCGCCGGCATTTCAGAACCGGAAGCGAAAACGGTAACGTGATTATCGCGATAATCTCACCTCACTTGAAATGGCTTTAAGAACAAAGTAAGAAAACAATGTATACAACAAACATGTTTCAACAGCGTAACCACGTCTCATTGGAAAAAAAATTATAAGGTGTTCAATATTCTTTTGTTTAACTGAACATGTTGGAACTGATCTAGCCAGTGAGAGGGGAGCTTTCGATCACCTGATAATTTCTTATTTGTATTGGGGTGGATCTAAAAAGGACTGAGCTATAGAAACATCAACAAGCGTAGTTTTCAATACTCACTGGGAGATTTGTTTTCTTTGCTTCTCGATCAAGTTGCTATCTCTCTCAAAATTGAATGAGGTGTACACATGGGAAATTCCGCAATCTCTTGGAGCCTCTTTGTATTCCTGGGCGCATTTTCCGTAGAAGGTGGGTTGCAATGGTTCTGACATTCAATATCGGATAGTCCCCGTTTCCTGCTCTTCCGTGAGTTTCGTGGAATGAATTCATGCAACCGTTAATTTAACCGTTAACAAATATTGAGGCTTTATCTTGTATAGATGCATTCAAACGCCTTTCGTTTTTCACAATTTTTGTAACATCCCAGTGACGAGTGTATGGGATGATTCACTTGTTATGTAAAATTCAACACAAGATTGATATCGATTACACAGTCGAGAACTTTCTTCTGTGTGTTCCAGCAAAAGGCAACCTTCCTTAAACCCTTTGCACGAGATTCTGTGATAAATACAGTTACTGCTATAAATCTTTCACCTTAGTTTAACATATGGAATAAAAATAATTGCATGTCGTGACAAAACATGCATGATTCGTTATGTAACAGTTACATATCAGCTTCTAAATTCTAAATCTGAAGCATATTAAAGCCATTATGAAGATTGGTCAAATGCTATATATGACTTGATCTCCACTGGAACATTAAATTTGTTAATTAAACTTTAAATCCTAAATATAGTGTTATGGTTTCATGTAATGTGCAACTCTGAAATTTTATTTTTGAAAGTCAATTGTTCTTATTTTCGCGTTCTTATCACGTTTCAACTCAAATATAATTTCTATTGCTTTAATGCAGTTCTATTAGCTTTTGGCGGCCACAGTATTTCTTGAAATGACAAATTAAAAAAATAAGTGTCTATGAAAATGATCCTTTCGACCCCAAGAAAAAAACTTGTTTGAACGTAAGATAAAAAGCTATTACGTGCTCTCACTCGATTGACTGAAAACACAGAAAAATAATGATAAAATATAACAACAACGCATGACAATTTTGTGAGGATTGAATATTTTGTTCTCTATACAAATGAGTTTTAGAGCGCTATCTAGAATTGTTTCAAATGGGATACTTTATGCTTTGAGCGAAGTTCCTATTAAACTTTGGTCACATAATTTCGTTAATAATGGACAATACCAAAATACCAAAAAAGGTTGTTTTTCACGGCTTATCTCTCTTCCTTCATGGTTAACTTAAATGAAAAACAAAGAAACGTCCCTTGTGATAGTTTGTAGGTACTTAGCAGACATATTGAATAGAGTAAGTCAGTGGTCTTGACAATGCGACCACCATTTTTGTCTTGTTCAAACGTCAAACCTTGACCAGGGCTTGACTTGTCTTCCAGACTTTGTCAGGGTATATCAAAAGAAGAGAAACCGGAAAAACACGGATCTGGCATCGAAAAGTAAATCCGAAAACCCAATTTTATTTTTGCCTTAAACCGGAAACCGAGAGCGAAACAGAACAAAAATCGAAGCAGAAACAAAAACCGAAAGGCAAAAGTTTTTCGGGACAAAAGCCGAGCTAAAAAAACCGAAACCGCAAAAGCAGAACTCCCACACACCCCCTTCCTCAAAAAGGTAATTTTAATG
>BLAZ01000311.1:28730-31230 GCA_014633955.1 Acropora tenuis | reverse complement strand
TGAACATAACATGGAAGAAAAGCAAGTCAGGATTATCTTCTCTTATCGAGGGTGAGAAAGAACAGTATTCTTCCTTGTAGGGATTGGTGTCTATTTGTTATCCAGTCATGAATCATTCGGTGAAGTTTGCGTTATTTTAGAGGAGTTTTCAAGTGATTGCTGAAAGTAATTACGAGGTTGTGATTGCTACGTTTGGCGACGGGCTAAGAAATCTCGCGCGATTTTTACAACCATTAAAAGCAAAACCAAAACCAACTGTATCTCTCCCGAGCTTTGATTAAATTACGCGTAATTGCTAGGAATTGAATAAATTACGCGTCATTGCTAGGAATTCTGATTGGTTCATAGCGCCGGCTGATTCTTTTGTGGTTGGTCGGAGCAATTATTTTGGCATTGGTTTTTCGACAGTCTTGTGAGAACCGCTCTATTCAAAGTTGTTTCCCGTACAAAACTTCCAATGTGAAGAATAGAGGGCCTAAGGTTAAAAAACTTTCAGGATCGCTGCGCGACATTGCTCCACTGCTGGACAATGGATATTTGAAGATAATGACACAAATGGGATTGCTTGATTTTCTTAAGCATTATAACGATAATTCTACGAGCGCACATTTGATCCGAGATTGTGACTGGCACTTACTGATAGATCATGTATGATCCCTGAGCACTGCATCATTCCGAAAGTGGTTTCATACAAGCGTGGTGAGGTAAACCAAAACTCAGCTTGCGCATTGAATACTTGCAAATGTACTTAACAATTCCGTCCTGAACCAATAAGAAATTGTCGCTCAAAATGATGACATTTTGCTCTTTTTTTCCCGCAGCCACTGATCGTTTCAAATTGGAGCAACAGTGCCTTTACTGTCCTTCTATTCTCTTCATTCAAAATTTTAGCGTGGAGGATTGTGGGGAGTATTCGTGCAGTGCACTGGGATTTCCTGGGAAACAGGTTTTTCACGTTGCATTCAAAGGGGATCAAGTTTCAACTCCTTCCACAGGTCTGTTCCTTGCCTTATAACCTTCCTTCAACGTTTTCTTTTCCCCTCTTATACGCGCATTACCTCCAACTGTCTGTTGTATCATGATCAGCTTTGTATCTACATCAATAGAACGGAACATTAACGGCTTGTTTTAAACTCCAAAATTCGAAAAACGCCGTTACTTTTAGCATACTTTTGATTTTACTTGAATTTTTGCCTTGTTTGTATCGAATGGTAACGTACGATTTTGTGCTGAATACATTAATTAATATCAACTGAGTTCTCCTTTTGCAGTGACGACAGCAATTTCGCCCGCTGCAGTAACGACAGCAATTTCGCCCGCTGCAGTGACGACAGCAATTTCACCCTCCGCAAGTTACTTGGCTGCCTTTTTCCTCGCCTTTTTGAAGATTTGGGGGACAGTTTAAACATCACGCGTCCATCATACTGCTTACGATCATTACAAATATATGCAAAGAGTTGTGTTGGAATCTATGACATCACTATGACGTCATCTGTAAAAAGACCGCTTAGCGAAATGATTAACTCGTCTAGCGATACTGCGAATTGTCACTTTGAAATTAGAAGATTAAAATACTCTGTCTTAAAAACAAAACAATAAGAAAATGCAAAAACAGAGTAAGACAAGAAAATAAGTACATTTCTTTCGCAATATTGTCTTAGCTGACAATCTAACAACATTTAGCATAAATGAAAGAAATGTTAGTGTGGTGTGGTTGTGAGATGAAATCAAAAAAAGGGTCTTCACACTTGCTGGACAATCTCAGCGATTGTCTGACACGGGCACCTTGAAAAAAGGTTTGGGGGGTTAAAAAAAAAAAAATTCAGGTGCACATGAGACAATCGTTGAGATTGCCCAGCAAGTGTAAGGATCATTTCTTCAATTCAGTTCGCATAAAGTCATCGGATTTTCGTGCAAAAAGAAACAAAAACAGTCAAAGATTTTAACCATTTTTTAAGGCACGTATCAAGTAAGATGGCTCCTCATCCCCGAGAAGAGTTTCACCTTTCTCCGTTTGTTTACTTGTTTTATCGCTGCCTGATAGGGTTTTAATTGAGGTTATAGAGAAATAATGGTCAGACCTTTATCTTAAACGATTTAGATTCTATCAGTTGTCGACAATACGGATATTAAAACTGATTAACTCGACACGTGACGACCAGATTTTGAAGATATGCAACTGATTGCACATAATGTAAAAAATACATAGTTCCGCATTTGCGTAGAAATAACTGTTATGAATTGTAATAATTGTTGCTTGGCAATGGATGAAGGAACATTTTTACTGGAAATCCCAAAATTCTTTTCAGTTGTTCCTTCACCCGTTGCCAAGCAACTGTCATGGCATCATTTCACGCACGGATGCATTTAAAGTCATTCCATCTTTAATAACTGAATAAGTTCATGTTTGTTTGATGCAAATACATCCAGAACGGAAACTTTGGAGGGATTTCAAAACAAGAAATATGGCGACCAAAAAGGGTAGAAGCTCGAGAGTTTG
>BLAZ01000308.1:54286-56538 GCA_014633955.1 Acropora tenuis | reverse complement strand
TATATATATATATATATATATATATATATATATAGCTATAAAACATTAATTTTGTAGAAGTGGAACTTGAATTTTAAATAATTTCAATCATACCCAAAGTTATATCTTTAAAATAATTATGAAGTACTTCTAATAATTACATAATTTTGGGTATGATGTTGTTTTTTGTTGAATTACTTTGAGGTTCTGCACATAACTGTGTAAGGTACAGTACTGTGAATGCAACATTTGTGAAACTGAGCTGAACCTGTAGTCATGAGAGGTTAAATTACAGTGATCTTCCAATATTAGTTTGAGTAACTCTGAAGCAGTCTTCATTTTGTTTCTTTGAGCTGCAATTTAGGTGTTGGTTCTAATTTCATTCTCTGTTGCATCTTTATGATTAGATGATTTATAATTATTTTTCCAAGTCTGAATATGATTTAAAAATTTCTTGTATAAGCTTTCAGCACCAGAATTTGTACTTAAACAAGGTGCACTTCGTGGTGTTCAATTTGATATCTGGATATGGGGTTCTAGCCAACCTTCTGTAACAGTTTCTCAAATTTCAGCACTTCTTCACAAGTTCCCAGGACTTGTTCTATGGCTTTTGTTAATTTTGAAACCAATGTATCTGACTTTTGTTGTTTTGTTGGTGTTTCTTGGGGTGAAGACTTTTCTTGCTCAGCCATTTTTCTTTTTGTCTCAACTTGAACTATTTTATCAGCCAGAAGTGGGTCAAGCTCAAGTGGTGTTTCAGTCTCTGTTTGCAGTTGTTCATCTACATTCATTTTTCTTGAGCGTGTAATTTCTTCATTTCCACGATCATCACTGTCATCTTTACCATCACCACTGTCATAGTCCTTGTCATCATCGTCATCATCATCATCATCATCATCATCATCACAGTCTGATAAGTCTTCATTCTCTGTGTCTGAGCCAACAGTTATTAATCATCATTAGCATCTGCCATCCACTGAACCAAGCGGCATATCAGGGGTCTTTCCCACTTACCAGACACACCTCTCATTTTTGATGCAGGGATCTTCACCTTATCTTGTAAGCATTTCTACAAGCAAATTTTGAGTGGCTCTTGCTCCGTGTTTATATGACTGGAACAGAAGTGGTGCAGGTCTGGTCCCTCTTGTCTTCCATCTCTTTCCACCAAACACCCTCCCCTGCCTTCAGAAAATCGGGATTAGCTATAATTGGGCAGCCCATTTCATGTAGTCATTTGCATATTTCTCTTTCCTCCTTGAGAACACAGTCACTTCCAGTGTCAGCTTTCTCTGCTTGTAAGTGCAGTAATTTGCATTTGTGGATACGGTCTTCAATCCTTTTGCTCCAAGTTTTCATTGTTACGGTATGTCTGACAACTTTTCAAACTTTTCCTTTTTTTGTTTTTTGAATTCTGAATTCAAACATTGTCACAAATAAAAGAAATGATATTTGTTTAGTAAAAGATGTGGTGGATGACCCTTTCTTTTTTGGCTGCAAATAATAAGAAAAGAATGATTGATAATTTCAATGCAATCTTTAGTTCATGAGAAACTATATCAAAAGACTTTGGTTTTACTTGAGACAGCTATGTTTGTTATAAGTATATGGAATATTCAGTCACTGCAAGTATGAAGTTGAAGTGGAAAAGGTTAGAAAAGGTCACAAAATTCTGACTTATGAATGAAAAATTGTTGAAAACATTTCAAAAATAGAAAATTTGTATTCTAAGACTTCAATTCTAATGATTTGAAAAAAAGTGAGAGTCAGTACATATGTTTTCATTGTTTTTCCTTAATAATATTATTAAACTAATACCTTTTTTTTTGAGAGTCACTACCATTGGCAATGGCTGTTGCTTCAAAGCATGTTACATTAACTCCATTTCTCTCTAAATTTGACTTGAGCATTTTATCCTCCATTAGATGCAGTCGAGTCTTGGCCTTGTGTTCTGACGTTGTGTATTCTTGCTTTCTCTGACCAGTTTATGATACCCTGAGGCTAAGATTTAGCGTCAGTTAGTAGCTGATCCAAATCTCCAATGATGTAGTTTGTTGTTGTTGACACGAGACCTTTCTTTTATTTTGGGAGGTGTTGTTCGGGTCATTTCAGTTGCTTCTGGTATTGTTTCAAAATGAGTACTGAGACAATCGATGATACAGTCTAGACCTGTAGGATTGCCTTGAACTCAAGTGTTCTTGTGCATCATTCTCACTAGTTTTGTTTTTGATTTCAGCTTTGGTTTGCCTTTAATTTGTTGATATCTTTTTAATTTC
>BLAZ01000305.1:450854-455720 GCA_014633955.1 Acropora tenuis | reverse complement strand
TATATATATATATATATATATATATATATATATATATATATATATATATATATATATATATATATATATACATACATACATATCACTCAATGTATTAGCCGTTTAACGAACCGAGTTACCAGTTATAAGAAACCGTTAAATCGGCAGAGGTCCTAGTCAATATGCACTATGCGCAGTGAATTTGTCTTTCTGGGCAAGGCTTTAGGACAAAATACAGAGAAGATTGTCAAGAGAAGATTTTTAAGGCCTTTCCTATGAGTCAACTTATATGGCTATAATAAATGATCGCAGCCCCACCAATAATGTGCACATTTTGGTAAACTCTTCGTTAATTTCGATTTCAAGTTTTTTTAAGATCTCCGTTTGCAAAAGTTAAACTAATATCATCGGCAAACAAGTAAATCACGTAAATGAAGCTTATTGGAAGATTTATATAAATCATTTATATACAAGAGAAAAAGCAAGCCTCCCAATTGCAACACGAGCCATAATGACTCCCCAGAAGGTTTGATTTACATCAGATATATAGCCATTAACCATCGCATACTGTTTACGACCAATTAGCTACGTCTTAAACCAACTATTTACTACTCCTCTGCCGGCAAGCCGTAGCTTTCTCGTTTTGAAAGAGGAATATCATGATTAACCGTATAAAAAGACAACAAGTGAATTGGCCTTTATCAAGACTCTCTTCAGAGAGTTGTTTTTCCATTTTAGAAACAGCACCCAATCGTTTCCAACTGAAACATAAAGAGGCTGCTCATATCCGCTGGACCAATCCCAGTCTTAATAGGCAGCTAAAACACGTGGAGCTAACTTTATCTTTTTAGTTACATTTCGGCTTTAGTATTTTTTTGCCTTTTGTTTTTTGCAGTTTTTAGTATTGTTGTTGTTTTTTATTATACTTTCTTGTGCTTAAGTCGTTTAGGTTGTGTTTTTCTTTGTTCCACTGTTTGCGCGCGCTTTATTCATTTTAGTCTTGTTGTAACGTTTCCCGGTAATTTAAACTCTAACGGCAATGTAATAACGTAAGTTCACATCGCAACTTTAAATGAAATTCAAATTCGTCATCTACCACTTTCAACTGACGATGATCGATGATCGATCGAAACATGTTTTGCAAACTTAAAGTTGTTGTTGATTTTTTACGAATAGTAGTTTTCCTGCTTTTATCCCGGCCTTTATCAAAATGATTAGTAAGGATGTCATTTTCAGATTTCAAGAGTAGCGACTTGTATATTATGCTAACCCCAGAATCCGTATTGTGATGAAGTTTGTCGAGAAACTTCATACGAATCTTATGTAAACCACTTTTTCAAACATTCTATTAAAAATTTGACAACAGAGAAATTAATCCATAATTTTCTAGCTCAGATTCATATCCTGATTCAAAAATCGGAACACGTTGTGCGGTCTTAAGTTTAGCTAGGAAAGAGCCTTTACATACTTAGACATTAATAATTTGAGTTATGATTACCATCCTGAATCGTCCCTTTAAAGAATCTTGTTGCATTGTTGATCCTTACTACAGTGGTGATCCTAGCTTCGAAAACTGACTTCCCGTTCATTATACTTTCTGGTGCAAGTTGATGATGTTTTAACAAGCTGGTTACATAAGAGGTTTATAAACTAGGCCTCTACCACCATGTAAGCCTCTGTTGCTAAAAATAAAGAAGCAGGAAGTGGGTAGAATAAGTGAAACTCTCTCAGGGACAAATTTTCCTCTGCTATCCGAGCTTTTCTAGGAAAGAGTAATTTTCACGCATTTCCTTTTTAGCATCGCTTTTATATGGAACGGTTTGCTCCTAGTGCTACAATTAAGTCTGCTGCAAAGTACACAAAGGCCACCTCATGGAGGCTGTATAAAAGGTTTATAAACTGGGCCTGTACCCACCATCTAGGCCCCTGTTACTAAAAATAAAGTACCAGGATGTGGGTGGAATCTTCAAATTTTTTCAGGGACAAATTTCCGCTACTATCTGAGCCGGGAAAGGCACTTGTCTGTGGTGGAGGTGTGTGATGTCTTTACGGTTAGCGCTTTAAAGGGCCCGACGCCATACTGCTGGGGTATAAAGGCTATGGTGTTATTTGAGTTCCCTTCTGGCAGCACCTGTTGAGACAAATTTGATACCATCACATCTCCTGTTCTGGTTTTTGCACCACGTCTTTTTTTTTTTTAATGCCGCTGTGGTTGTAGTGGTGATCAAAGCTACGAAAAGTAGAATTGACTTCAAGTTCATTTTATTTTAGATTTTGTTGATTCACTTTAATAGTCTTGCCAATTAAGGCTGCCTAGGATTCGAAATGGAACGGAAACCTTTAGCCTATAAAATTTAGATTATGGCCAAGGGTTTGAACCTCAAAGAAATTCATTGTGTTTCTATAAATTTTGGGTTTCAAAGGGACTGGTTTAGAATGTTAATGTCAATAGCTATGACTAACCTTTGCCAATACCCTGTCCTCGCCGAAGTCAGCATACAGCGCATAATTTGTACCATTAGTGCCTTTAAAAACTAAGACAAAAGAATTCGAGTCTTCACTGGCCTGGGCATCTAGTTTTGACGTTATTTTGCCTAAAAAATAGGAATGGAGTTAGAAGTGAAAGAAGGTAATCATCCAAAATCCAAGCAATTATTATTATTACTATTATTATTACCATTATTATTATTATTATTATTATTATTATCATTTTTTTTAATGAGTTCGATTGCCCTCGCTTAATCCTTGGAAAAATCGTAGGATAAAAAAAAGTTTGTTTTTTTTTATGTATGTATTTTTTTATCGTCGGACAGATTTTCATCCCTTCTCCTTAATACTTTAAAAAAAGTTCCTGAACCAGTCATAAAAAGATCGTGGGTTCGACTCCTTTTAGGGAGCACTCGAGGTATTTTCGAGTTTCCGAGTCATCATCGAAAAACACATCTCGATATTATACGTTCGACTCACTCAAGTCTTCCTCGCCTGATCCAGTCATGCTAACAGTAAGGGCTTCGCTGTTGAGAACCAGATATTTCAGACTTGTCATCGACCAAATACGGCACTCTTCGTTATTCCTCATCTCGGAGCTTTAATTCCTGAAGAAGAAAAAAAGAACGTACCAATGAAAAATAACCCAGTGAAGACACAGTCTCAATTATATGAAACATTTCAATTCGTAATGAGGCCTTTCCAACAGCTTTGTTGAGAAGTCAAATTTAGCCTCTCCTGAAGTCCAACAGGATATTTTTATAATAATCATTTCAATGACTGCACCTATTTTATATAATGGCAATTTTTTTAAATGATATAAATAATAATTGAAATTCTTCTCCCACAAGATTTCACTCTACGTGTAAATAAACAAATAGCTGATGAAGAAAAAGAGAATGAAAATATACCTTCGAAAACGAAACTATTTTTCCAGAAGAAGTAAGATGCAGTACCTGCAAGTTTGTTGTCTTGTCAAATTTGAATGAAACGCTTGAGAAGATGAAGTCATTATATACCACTAAACCGGAAGATTGCTTGGAAGATTAAAGAAAGATAAAAGCATTACTTGGAAATTTCAAAAAAAAAATAACTTCCTCCTTGCTTTGGGATACTGTATATTACATCGTTTGCATTTTTGCATCACAGTGAAAATAAAGGCACACTGTACCAAACGATTCCCAAGTTTGTCCACAGCATCGAGGAAAGCACCTAAGCAACTTTGTAACCTTTGGAAACGTGTTCACCAACGAATGGTTCCTTCAAGCATTCTTTTTTTAGCATTTTTTTAGGCATTCATCTGAGCAGCATTTCAGTTTTGAAGGAAAGTGAAGAATTTCCTCTCCCTTCAATTTCTTGCGATCATTTCGCAAGTTGGACAGGATTTTAATTTCAATTCTTGTCAGACTTGCGTTATTTTGTTTCAGTTAAGCTTACGATTTTACAACGGAAGCACGATCTCATCACAAACGAGCCAGTTAAATTCTTTCACTTTTGGGCTTTTAAATTTTATTTTTGCATTTTCTAAAGAACCATGCCATTCAGAAACCGTACACAGGATTTCCTTTAATTGAAATGGGATAGTTTCACTATATAAAAGAGTGTAGAAAAGAAATATTTGCACACAATACAGATATGATTTAGCAGTGGGTTTTCTGATGACCTTATTATTCAAACGTCACTTTGATATATATTAATTAACACCATTGGGACAAACAGAAAGTATTCGCACGGAATTTTGATCGATCTCTTTACACGTTTTCTCCAAACGATAGTGTGCTCGCCTTTAAGCCTTTTATCTTTGAATTTTTTGTTAAGGGTTAAATTTCAGTAGTGTTACACGACTTCTTTGAGATACAAAAAAAGCCTTATTTTGTTGAAAATGTTTTACGAATGAGTACAGCGAAAAAATAAAACTGTTTTCAACCCGCGAAAATAAATTTCATCTCATGCGACCATGTTCTAGTCTCTTTGGAAGAAGAATTCTGATATTTCTCGGGCGAAAACGTGAAAAAAACATTTAGCGTTTTAATTCTTTGCAGGAAAACGTCTTAATTTCGAATTCTAGATCCAATCTCTATTAGATAACAGACTAAATTTAAAGAGTTGACATCACCGCGACATGGGCTCGAAAATGCGTGGGTGTTTTTCAATTTCGTCTCAATTTCTCCTAGAAAGGTCACATTGAGGTCACATCTCCATATACAGAGCAACCACCTTTGATTAAAAGGAACGCCCTTATATCGTCCAATGTCAGAGACCTCACTTTGAAGAGACACATCATCACTTTTTACCAAAATGAGATTTACCTCACTTCTTTTGTACATTTTGGTGGTGTTTTTGTTCAGAGAAACGGTTGTCTGGGGTCAAATATGTGGAAAGGCATCTGCAAGAGGTAAG
>BLAZ01000305.1:382738-384603 GCA_014633955.1 Acropora tenuis | reverse complement strand
CCCCCCCCCCCCTTCCCGGCCCATACGCCTATGATCGCACATGAGTCGCACTTCATGGTTTCTTGATGGCATACAGTAAGACTTTCACCGATCTTGATATCTTTCCAGTGATTTTCGGTAACGTGGTACCACCTTACACAACGATCAAATTCAAATGTTTCCTCGGGTCTTTGATTTTCCATTCCTATAATAGCGTATTACAATATGCAGTCATTCTTTTCAATCGTCAGTTGGGATCATGAACAAGGACCATCAAAAGCATTGCGGTGGGCGTGTACGAGAATTACCGCAAGTTTAATATTTCCCATAGCTCAACTGCTACGTACGTCATGCACATTGACAACAGTAGAAGCAATTGCTCATGCAGAAAA
Source organism: Acropora tenuis (assembly GCA_014633955.1). Lineage (NCBI taxonomy): Eukaryota > Metazoa > Cnidaria > Anthozoa > Scleractinia > Acroporidae > Acropora > Acropora tenuis. The sequence goes on along the minus strand of BLAZ01000305.1, from coordinate 384,232 downwards.
TAACAGCAACGAAGGCGCGACACGAAAATTTCGTGTGGATGCCAGGAGAATCCGTCAATGATGCCAAAAGAAAGCAGAGCTCCAGACTCTGGCGCAAGCAAACCGAAGAAATAACCGACACGGCGGTGAGAGAAACCCTCTTACAACTGAGCTTGAGGACACAGTGCTCGAGTGGATCCTCGATATGAGAGCACGAGGCCAGTGCGTTTCCACGCGAGCCATAAGCTAGAAAGCAGAGATCATTTGGCGTGAGCTTAAGTCATCAAACGAAATGGATGTCCCCGCTGGTTCTGAAGGCAATGAAGCTGAAAAGACATCCCAACAAGATACTTTACAGCAAGTAATGGCTGGGTAGTTCGCCTTATAAACAGGCATAGATTAATTTTGCGTAAAAGTACGTACCTCCCTTGCACAGCATGATTCCGGCAACATTCTTGCCGGAACGTGTGATAAGTTTTATTCTCAACGTGAGGCGCAGATTTTCATACTAAGGAGAATGCAATATCAATTGTAATCAACATGGATGGAACACGGATCTGGCTAGATATGCCAAGCTCTACTACTGCGAATGAGCCTGGAGCATTGAGTATCACCATTAGCTAGGTCTACTGGACATGAAAAATACAGAGTTACTGTTTGCCTAGCAGCCAAAGCAAATGGGCAAAAAATTAAGCCATTCATTGTCTTCAAAGGTGGGAAAGAGATGTGAAGAGGATGAATCATGATCGTCACCTATCCGGAAAGTGACACAAACTGACACAAACAAGGAGGATGTTGGTGACATTGCCGTTTGTAAACTTAAGACTTTGCACTCATCTCATTTACTTGCTCCTACATCATTCATTCATTGTTTGTGTGATTTTTGTTAGTGATACAAATCTTGATTGCAACATAGTACACGTGCTGTATGTACGGTACCATAATAATGTAACTCCAGGAAATCCAGGGAAAAATCGTTCCACACTGACAAACTGCCAATAGGTTTCCGCGGATCGGAAATAATTAATAAACCTGAAAAAATGGCTGAAAATCATATTCATTATTAAGCGCTGGAACCCGATTGAACGCTGACCCCGAAAAAAAAACCTGGTTAAAACATTTAACTAAACGCCGGAGGCTTTTAATCACGAAAATACGGTAGTTAGGGATTGGTCATGACAAAGTAAAGTGGGGAGGAAGGGGAGGGGGTGTTCTAAAAATACACTTTTTTATGCGATCCCCTCTTATATTTTTGCAGAATAATTCATGGCCCGCCCGCCGGGAAAAATGAAGATCCCATAAAAAAAACAAGCCTTCGTAAAATGAATTTTCCAGCCTTTACCCCTCCCCCCTTGTACTTTATAACCAGTCTGTGATGCATGTACAATAGAATGCTATGCTCATGCTAGGCATGACTTTGCCACAGTACTGGACGAGCATGATAGAAGAAGGATCACACATGCACTATGGTAAATTATAATATGATAACATTAGTTAGTGCATTTCTTAGTTTAA
>BLAZ01000305.1:296793-302470 GCA_014633955.1 Acropora tenuis | reverse complement strand
TATATAAACTACATAAACTACATCAACACAGTTCTCGTCTCTTCTTTCCGGAATGTTTATGAAGCGGAGATTCTCCCTTCTTGAGTAATTTTCTAATGCCATGATTTTCTCCCTTTCCTGCGCCAAGCTTGCTTGTAAGGCTCGTATTTCTTTTTGCTGGTTTTGATAAGCGACGTTACCACTACTTGTTTTCAGTAGATTATTTTTGTTGGAGTAGTGAATCTAGTGTTTGCTGGCTTGCTTTCTTGAAGTCGCTGTGAGTTTTGGCATCTGCTTCTAGATCGTTAATACTGTCCCACGCAGACTGAAGGGATTTTTCTACCTCTTTCAAATTGGTTTTGATATTTTCAACCTCCTCTTTGAATTCGGCACTGAGGCGAGATATTTCGGATTTCAAATTTCCGAAGTGCTCTTCGATTCTATTTTCCATGCGTGCAAGTTTGTCCAAAATTTGTTTAAGCGATACATTTTCCTCGTTTGCTTCCATTTCGTCACTATTAAAACGAGCGCGATTTCTTTCAGGCGATGGTAGTGAATGAGAGGACGAGCTTGATGTCCTAGCTTCTCTTGCACTTCTTTTAGACATCTAATATGGCTTTCCCAAACGTTCGCATCACGGAGCTATAAACACGCGTCCATCCGTCATTACACTCGTTCCAGTCTCGATTTCTAGTTTCTAAAGATACTGTGGTGCTGCGTCGGTGGGAGAGTGAAACAAAAAAGGTTAAATTGCCACCGAGAAAGATCTACGTTTCGAGCGTTAGCCCTTAGTAAGAGGGTGTCGTGTCTGCTGTCATAGTGGCATATTGTTGTACTTGTCCAGAAGTGGGTAGTATAGGCTCACAAAGTGTGTATAATTTGGTTAGAGGATATGACCGCCGTCCACACGCACGGAGGCAGCCAAAAAGACTTCCGGAACACCACATATTTATCATTTTAATTTTATTATTCATCATTTTAATTTTATTATTTATCATTTCATTGTTATTATTTAATTACCAATTTATCTAAGACTCGATTTTTCGGGAAACAATATGTGTTATTAAATCATAAATCAAGTCAAACTTGTTATTACTGCCAGCAAACGTAGACAGGATAAGGAGATGAGGATAAAAAACGTAAAATGAGGAATAGGGAGAAGTGCGATTAGAAAAAGAGTCACTCGTTACAAGATTTGTGGTAAATCCGAAAAAAAAACGAGTATGAGGTCAAACCCGACAACTTACAATTGACAATTACTAAAGAAACGCAAATGTATACGACCGTAGTGCAAACAGTATAATTGTAACAATTAAATAGAATGCCAGTGCTCTTATTTTGGTTTGTTTTTATTTGGTTAGCAGTATTTGTCAGGATAATAATACAATTTTAAGAAAGGCCGTCTTTATCATTTGCCATGTTTTTTTGGGATAGACTCCATGATAAGCTACAAAATGGCAAGTTTGTGTTGGCTCAGTCCTTTTACTGGTGAGTCGTATATGAAATCTCTTGATACTAACTCAAGGACCAAATGACTAAATGTCTTCCACGCTATTAACAGTAAATAGAGCCTGTGGGTTTGGATAATTCACGTCTTTCATTTTTACCAACGTTGCCCCCGATTTATTATTGTCACATCCAAGGTACAGTGAATTATTTGCAAATTGATTGCTCTTAAACACCGTGAAACCATAGTAATAATAGGGCTCAAACAATGCAGCGTCAGATTTTGTTTTCTGGAATAAAGAAAAACAAATTACAAACTCAGATGAGAACCCAACAGATCAGTGTGGAAATGAATGATGAACGAAGTTCAGGAATGAAGTAAACGGAAAAATGATCCTCGCAGTTGTGGACTCTAAACCCTAAAATTCTCTTGAAGTGCTACATTTTTTAGGCTTAAACTAGCTTCTCTCGCTGAAAGCATTTAATGACGTTCGCAAATGCGGGAATCATTTTTCAACTTCATGATCCACTGAGTCACTACAGGGCAAGTGACAGGATGCAAACTGAGCTCGTGCGTAACAAGCTTTGACGTGGCACACCTTAACTGGTTTAAGTCGAAGAAAAGTGTGCCGCTTAAACCTGGAACCTTAGTCCACGCTAAAATCGACTGATGAAGCTTAGTGGAAGATAATTTCATTGTTCATCAAACAAGAAAAGAATGCTATGTTTTGATTTATACCTCTGACGCTCTTCTAGCGGTTTTCAGGACATGAAGCAATTGTGTCGAATGGTATTACTGGAGACAAATGTTGCACAGTGCACTTTCATCAACAGCTGCATTCTAGAACCAATGCAGCAATTCATGATCAAGTCTGCCTCCTTTGATTAATGTGTGTACTTAATCATACTTAATCAATTATACTTACTTCGAGAGTTATTTCTCCATTTTCTCCCTGCGCCGCTGTTAAATACTTCTTTTCTTCATCTCCAGGTGGGTCCATCATGATCATCAGATAAAAGCTGTTCTGCCCTTCAAGTATTGGTTTTATTTTGGCTGAAACACAATGTAATGGTCATACTTGGTGATTTCATCGGAAGGGGCGCGGCACCTAAATGACCATAACACCCGCTTTCTTGCCAATGTCATGGTAACCCGTGTGTACAAGCTACACTTGCTCATTGACTTGCTTAAGGGCGTAAGCAAAGAGAGGAAAAGAAAAAAAAATGTTTTGATGATAAGTAAACAATCAAAGGCTAGTGAGAAAAGCCGGCATTTCGGTGTCATCGTGACGTCACTAAGGTAAATGGAGAGAAACTGTTACGCGAGACTAATGGTTGAGAGAATTAACATGAAAAGATCCAACAATTATTGAAACTAGTTTTTAATTGAGACCCAATGTCCTTGTAAAACATTTTGATTATTCGTCACGGCCTTCTAGTTTAAATTATGCCAACCGTTAGTTTCGCAAAACATGCAGTTTCCTTTCCATTTATTGACAGTGGCGCCATGATAACACTGAACATTGGTTTTCCTTACTATTTTTTACTTGTTTATGTAAAACAGTTTTCAGTGTAGCTTAAGCTTGTCGGAAACGCAAATAATAATGTGTCCTGTAACATGTTCATGTAATGTGATGTTCATGTAATTTGCTAGTTGCGTTAGTATAAATTAATATTGTTTAGGGTAGCTTTATACTACTTGTTAAAACTATATTGAATTTTGAATGCAATATTTTACAAAGAAAGAAATCATTTAAAAGACGTTTCCTATTAAAAGATATCAATTTAATTCCCCCACAGGTATCACAGTTTCCCACGGTATTGCTGGCTAAGGCTCTCTCAAAAACGGCTTAATATACATTGAAATTAAAGCATTGAACTACTGTTATTCAAAAGTATAATATATATCCGTGTTCGTGTTGCATCCGCTTTCTTTCTTGTGTTGTGTTGCTCACTCTCGTTTGAAAAGCGAGGATTCTCCCAGCGTTTGTTTCAGTCTTTTCATGAGTTGTCCTTTCTGGCAGAAAATCGCACATTACACATGTACAGTAATAGTGAATTTAAGGCCACCGTTTTGTTCCAAATTGCTGGCTTGATAGTTTTTCTGTCTCACTTTAGCAGAAATGTTCCCTCCATATTTGACGAAGAACCAAAGAGTCAATGACAGCATGATAGTTATCTGCCCGACATTTATCCTTTCACTACCAGGTCCATGCTCGCGATAAACAGCCATCCACATTCCCAAATTTCTCTTGCTGCCCAAACAAATATAGATTGCCCAAATATTGGAGGGGTTCCAGCCCCCTCCCTCCCCCCTCACGGCACTACAGAGTTTCTTGATGGCATACAGTAAGATTTTCACCGATCTTGATATCTTTCGAGTGATTTTCGGTAACTTGGTAACACCGTACACAACGATCAAATTCAAATGTTTCCTCGGTTCTTTGATTTTCCATTCGTATAATAGCGTATTACAATATGCACTCATTTTTTGCAATCGACAGTTGGGATCATGAACAAGGATGGTATCAACAATTCCATTGAATCTCCCAGTGGATCTAGCTAGAACAAATTGATCATTTTGCGTCTGCGGAGCTGTGCAGCCACTGAAAAGAGAAGGAAACGACACAGTCGCAGTTGTTTCGCAGAAACCCATACGATTCGTTACATAAGAATACTCGCAAATCAAATAACTGATTTTTATTGGATCTGAAATCAAAATGTAGAGTATAACCTACCTAACGAAATCAATTGACAATAAACAAAACAATCAAAACGAGTGAAGAGGGGATAGCTAATATAAACTGAACGTTTTAACAATCACTGTGTCATGTGCTTAATGGTTGTCAGTTCTATACACGTAACACTCAAAAGCGCGTTCAATTCATATAAAGTAACAAAACTGAAATGATTAACAACAATACAAACAGCGAAAACAAACTTACTTCTGTGACGAGTTTTCCTAGCCTTCCTTAATCTGGATAACCATCAAAAGCATTACGGGTTAGCAGTAAATTACATTCCAATAGAGATCTCCGGTAGAAAACTAAACGATTGCTCAATTAAAGTTGAACTAAAACCTAGGCTTTTATTCCCGGTGAGCGTGAACGAGAATTACCTGAAGTTTAATATTTCCCATAGCTCAACTGCTACGTACGTCATGCACATTGACAACAGTAGAAGCAATTGCTCATGCAGAAAATAACAGCAACGAAGGCGCGACACGAAAATTTCGTCTGGATGCCAGGAGAATCCGTCAATGGTGCCAAAAGAAAGCAGAGCTCGAGACTCTTGCGCAAGCAAACCGAAGAAAAAGCCGACACGGCGGTGAGAGAAACCCTCTTACATATGAGCTTGAGGACACAGTGCTCGAGTGGATCCTCAATATGAGAGCACGAGGCCAGTGCGTTTCCAGGCGAGCCATAAGTTAGAAAGCAGAGATAATTTGGCGTGAGCTTAAGTCATCAAACGAAATGGATGTCCCCGCTGGTTCTGAAGGCAACGAGGCTGAAGATACATCCCAAAAAGATACTTTAAAGCAAGTAATGGCTGGGTAGTTCGCTTTATAAACGAGCATAGATTAATTTTGCGTAAAAGTACCTTCCTTGTACAGCATGATTCCCGCAACCTTGTTGCCGGATCGTGTGATAGGTTTTATTCTGAACGTGAGGCGCAAATTTTCATACTAAGGAGAATGCAATATCAAATGTAATCACGGATGAAACACCGATCTGGCTAGATATGGCAAGCTCTACTACATTAACTGTGAATGAGCCTAGAACATCGAGTATCACCATTAGGTCTACTGGACATAAAAAATACAGAGTAAGTGTTTGCCTAGCAGCCAAAGCAAATAGGCAAAAACTTAAGCCATTTATTGTCTTCAAAGGTGGGAAAAAGAGATGTGAAGAGGATGAATGAAGATCGTCATCTATCCGGAAAGTGTGTTATCCGCTGCTAAAGCAATGGCTGGATGAATGAAAGCCTGACTGTAGAATGGGTGCAGTACATCATAGGCCGCTTCTCTTTTGCTCGAAGATTTCTTGTGTGGGACATAAACATGACAAGTAAAGTAAAAAAAGCTCTACGGCAGGTTGGCGTCTATACATACAGCGTTGGTACCTGGTGGTTGCACGAAATATATCCAGTCTCCCAACTTGTCATGGAACGAGCCATTCAAGGATTTGTGTCAGACGACTATGAGTGAATCGGTAGAAAAGCAGAACATAAAATAACTCCATCTGCTCGAATT
>BLAZ01000305.1:264293-266793 GCA_014633955.1 Acropora tenuis | reverse complement strand
TTTACTTAAGCTCCCTAGCAACGGCAACGGAAACGTCACAAATCAATTATCTGATTGGTTGAACGGGGAAAATAATCACGTGCGGCACCCACCTAAGTAGACAGCAATAATCGCAACACGGTTAACATTACGCAAATGTTAATTCTCGAGCAACGTTGTTGCGGCTCCTTTATAAACTCCCTAGCATTTACCACAAAGAAGCTACCACAGGTCATAAAATTATGTACCAGGGCAACATTGTCACGGATTAGGAAGTAACTGAAGTTTTGAGTCAAAAGAGACAGTTTGAAATTATCGATAAAAGGCATCAACATAAAAGTAAATACTCCTAACTGAGCAAATATTAAAACCTAGCGACAAAAAAGGACGTTTCGTTGTCATGAAGCTATTGTCAGGCCAAAAGGAAAGGAATCTATCCTTCGAGACTAATGATTGACAGAATAAACACGAAAAGATCGTAACAAATAACAGCAATTTTTTCATGAGAATACTCTTGCCCCTATCGAATCCGAAGCCGCGTTGAGAATAGATCTTGAAAGCAAAACGATTATCCAAACGTTCGTTTTTCCCGCCAGTTATCACTGGCTTATGTATAACTCGTAACTGAACCTGATTCTAGCGAGCCATTAGGTCAGGAGAAAGGTCCATGAATCTCTCTGTCACTTACGTTAAAAAATTGCTTGTCATAAAAAGTCACAAAATAGCAAAATGTGCTCACTTGCTTCTCAAGGTAGAAGCAAGAAGTTCAAGTGTACGCTCGTATACCCTACTATCGATTAAGTGAGACACCGTGAATTTTATCTAGTTGACGTCACAGCGGTGTGTTTTACATTGCGGTATATAGGAATTTTGAATTGCAAATCATTCTTAAACAACCATGTTTTCATTACTTTTGTTTGAGGCTGGGTGGGATAAAGAGAATCTTAATTAATCATTTCTGAAACGGAAAAGGCGCGTGCATGTGCTTGATCTAAATTATGCCGACTGAAAAGCGTTGCCTATCATAGCTAGCTATTTTTACAAATTAAGGTTTTTTTTCATGTTTCGTAGTCACACCTGCATGTTCTCTCTAATATCATAGGAACGGAACTGTTAGCCTTAGCCTTAGAGGCAAACAAAGGATTTAATTTCATAAAAAAGTAAACTTTCGGTTATTGACCTTATGCTAAACAACTGACAGGAAGTCTTAGGCCTACAAAAAATTAATATAAGAAAAAATTGCGTATCATTTAGTTGCTTACCGTAAAGATTACAATTCAATGCGTCACATTAGATTGTTTTATCCCTATATGTGTAATATACATTGCTGCTATCCTCTCATAAAATAGCAGTCAATAATTTACTTGAGAATAAAGGTATACAGTAGGTTTCAATGCTTGTCAGGTTTCAGAGCAAATATCTGACTAAATAAAAAACGTCATAAAACAGCTTATTTCATAAAAATTGGTTTTTCCTCAGGGAAGCTTCTTCTTTCGTGAAAAAAATAGGTAAGTCTGAAAATCAGTAACACTTAACTCTCAAAGCACAAATACTTGAAATACAAATAGCTAGAGAGAATTTAACTGTTAAGTTTTGCCTCCCTCTTTTCCAAAAGATGAACATAAAAAAATATATTTAAGTATACAATTACTTGAAAAAGGTTCTTCTAAATTTGATTTGAGGTAAGAGTCTGCATACACACATTCTAACATTCTATTACTTTCGTTTCAAGTAGTTTCGTTGAATGTTTACTCCTATTTTTTCTTTCCGTCCGAGCTCAAGGTGTTGACCGCGGATCGAGAACATAAAACTGAACTGAAGGAAGGTAGTCTTTTCTCGGCATATTTTTTTCCTCGGCATTTTGATTGGTTTTTCTTTTTTTCACTTTCTCCATTTGTTCAGTAATTTATTTTCAGCGGGATCCTCAGCATTAGTCGAGGAAACCCTTCAAGCTTCTAACAAGCGAAATCTTCTAAGTAAATAAACATCTGAAATGCTTTAACATAGTTCTGTTACGTTCAAATTTCGGAAAGCACGATATTTGTGTTGGAACAACGAAATATGTCAAAAGGAAATGGGTGATTTTAATTGCATGAAACCTATAATTTTCGAATTTTCGACACGAAAGTGGATGCGATACTTCCTGCTGTAAGAAAGCCTGGCAAAGATTTGTCCAACCTCGTTCTCAGGGTCTACTCCGCTTTCAAGATGGCGGCTGATAGACCCTAGCACACACGTTATGATACCAACGTTATGATACCAACTGGGTCTCGTGTCAATGTCGATGTTTTATTTCCAGAATTGAGGGAAAGAGAGAAATAAAATTACCGAAGGCCTCCACTGCTATAGTGCAGCGTGCAAATGCTTTTCTGTAGTGTATATCTATGGAAAGCCATAACTTTCTTATGTGGTCATTCGTTATTACATGATGTGGTTTCACCATTATGTGATGTGGTTTCATTATTATGTGATGTGGTTTCATCATTATGTGATGTGGTTTCATCATTATGTGATGTGGTTT
>BLAZ01000305.1:255777-259210 GCA_014633955.1 Acropora tenuis | reverse complement strand
AAAACCACATCACATAATGACAAAACCACATCACATAATGGTGAAACCACATCACATATTGATGAAACCACATCACATAATGATGAAACCACATCACATAATAATGAAACCACATCATGTAATAACGAATGACCACATAAGAAAGTTATGGCTTTCCATACATATCAATATACCTTCTTTTATTTCAGAGATTTTATTATTCAAGGGTGCTGAGTGCCGGCTGGCTTTAAAGAGTGCTGGCATGCATTTTTTTTTTGTTTTGCAAATTTGCAAGGAATGCTCAGAGAACAAAATAATGCAACCCGGCTGCATTAAATACAGATTATTTACGGTCAAAAATGGGAAATTACATCAACAGAGACTTGCACAACTCTTTGATAGTTTTATGAATCGCAACGGATGAGAAATTTGTTCCATTGTTAATAGAGGTTTAATCAGGTCACACTACTGTCACATTTTCTAAGCGCTACACTACGTGAAACGTGCGATGATAGTAGGTCAATAACAACCCTATCCTGACCTGTCTTTACGGAAGAAAAGCTTACATTGCTATTTTATTACACATTTATGTGTAATAAAATAGCATATAACAGGACCCCATCAGATGAAGCCTCCATCTCTATTAATTTCTTGAGTTAACCCTTTCCCGAGTAGATTTATAAATAGAACCATTTTCTTTTGTAATGCGCTTGCTGCCTGCTGTCATTTCTCTATTTTCATTGGCTCTTTCCTCTATCAGCGCGCGAAACCTCCCCAGGGAATCGTTCTATTTGTAGATCTACTCGGGAAAGGGTTGACTCCAAGGGCTTGTATGGGAGATGCAGGCTCCATCTGATCGGTTCCTGCATATAATTATTACACATTTATGTGTAACGCCTGGTTGGCAGATTTCCTCTTCTTTTTACTTCTTGTTCAAGGCAACGCTATTGTATACATTGGGATTTGCTCGTTAACAAGCACACGGCATATGTGACCCTGAAACCTTTCCCCCCCCCCCCATTAATCAAAATAAGCAAATTTCTATTATTTCAAAGAAGCTGTGGTGCTGTGGTGCTGTGTCAGTGGGGGAGGGAGGCATGAAAAGTGATTAATTGTCACCCTGAAAGATTTGGTAAGCTGACATTTCGAGCGTTTGTCCCTCGTCAGAGCGAATAGAGGATTTGTGAGTTGTTGTTGATTTTTACGAGGGCGAGGAAGAGCTTTGCCATTGGTGAAAACATGGTCACATGAAGTTGTGAAGAAATTAATGGGATGAGAGGCGTTATGGATTCCGTGTGGATAGAGTGTTCCTAGTTGAAAGGTGAATTTTTCTTCCTGTGTTTCCACGGAAACACAGAAAGCCGCAAAAATCTCGAACAGAAATCCATCTTTCAACTAGGTACACCGCATCAATTAATAGTAAGGTTTTCTAGAAACGGGAGATTTTGACTTTGAAATGATCATCAAATGTTTAAATTTTTAAAAAAATGTCTCATAACGAACTCAGTTATGAGACAAGCAACAATATTGTCCCCGTCGATCGATAAGCCGTCAATCAAACTGACTGGCATTTGTTCCCTGCCTGCACCAAGATGTATCAAAATGTGTGTACACCGTCAAAGAAATAGATTGTTGAACTGAGGGCTTCATGTTATATTTTTGCTTAATTTGCAGCAATTTTCTTAGTATAAGAGTCTGATAAATCCAAGGGATGGCCTTTGAAAGACCCAAAACACAAGCCATTTTGTCTTTTCAGTTTTGAGGTAGAACCTTAAAACTGGCAAAGCTTCATATAGGGGAGATAGCATGTAAAAGCCCTGCCTGATGATCTCGTGAACTCACTCTTTCGTGATACAAGGAGAGAAAGTCATTATTTTTCTTAAAAGATTCAGAAAATGGATCATTGTTTTCGAAAATAATAACAACAACAATAAAGCAAGGGTGACCAAAGAAGCAACCTTTTTCGTTTGTTCTCAGGAAAAACTAAACGAGAAAGGAACGAGGTCTAAGGGCAGGATTATCTTTTTCCATCCATTTCTCTCCTCCTCCCCCGTATTAGCGTTTTGTACTCGCCCCATTGTTCATGCTTGCGAAACTTTCCTTTGCTCTGAAAGCCCAGAGAAACGCTTTCAAAGGAGACTATGGAAAGGGAAAGGAGCTCCAGAAAACACCGGGTTTGTACGGAAGAGGTCTCAAAGCAAGATTAAAAACATGCATCGAGGAAGATAAAATTCACGAATAATTGCTACGTCGCTCGTCAGTCTAACGCAGCGGGCGATCAGCAACATAGTCTGGATTCGGCGGCATCGCATTTAACTAGGATGCATTCTAGTACCATTTGTATTGCCGAGAACGACGCAGTACTTCCCTATCACTTAGGTATCTATGGAAAAAAGCACAGTGTTGTTTTGTTTCCTTATTTTACGTGGTGTTTCAAATCAATCGTTTCCGTCTCCAATAAGTGAGCGTTTGGTTACGTTAAAGTTTCATTATTTGCTTCTTTCTTGCTAACGATTCTGACGCCTGAATTTTGAGCTTGGAATTAAATCGTTTTGCGCAGTTACACCAATGATCCATCCGCCGGACTAGTCTTATTGGCGTATTTTGGCAAAAGTTATAATTGTGTTTCAAAATAAGGAGGAGGTTAAATTTAGATAGCGAAATTTTATGAAATTCATTATGATACGCAAATATACATTTAGCAGAGTTAGTCGACAAACTAACATTTAGCTACACTGCATCAAAATTGAAGTTACTATAAATTTCAATATCTAAACGGTTGCTAGGAAAACAAAGACCCAAGAACTTTTCTTTGTTTGTCCCTTTTTCAGGGGTCTTAGGTTTCCTAATTTGCCTTTGGTAATTACGAAAACTTAGACCCCACTAAAATTAGAGAAGGAAATAAAAGAACTGTGTCTAGATGCAATCTCATCTTTTTTGTTTGTCACTTCAGTTTCAGGGGGTCTTAAATGTCCAAATTTGCCTTTAGTGATTACAAAAACCGAGATCCCACTAAAATTAGAAGAAGTAAAAAAAACATGTCAAGATGCAATTTCATCTTCGCAATTCTTTTGCTACTAATGTAATCGCGAAAATATATCCCACCGCGAGTGGCAGAATACTGAATACTATCGTCCTATAGGAATTTCAGTTCTAAGGTTTTCAACTTGATAAAATGTACACGTTCGTAAGTTTTGACATTTCTATTTAATCTGATCGATGACGAGAAAGTTAGAAACACACTAGCTCTCAGCAATAAATGGTAGGACACCAGGTGCAAACGGGTCCTCCTTTTGAGTTATTCATTGATCTGTTCTCAAGTTTACCTCGGTCAAAGCCAAGCGATTGAATCGGAGGGATCGCCGGAAAGGCCGTAAAATCTCAAGGAATGTTAGTGTCCGGGAACTCACAAATAATCGGCTTCCTTCAGTCCAACGGAATCTATAAAATACAT
>BLAZ01000305.1:243277-245777 GCA_014633955.1 Acropora tenuis | reverse complement strand
TTTGGCGCAGAGTATGTTCATTCTGTTTGTTTACTGTTTAGCACCTTTTTGTTAAAGTCGAGAATAAAACTGTATTGGTAGTAAAGAGAGTAATCAATCGGCTCGTTTTCGTTTTCAGTTTCCTCTTTTGTTAAATGGGTATTAGTATCAGTATTGTAGACCACTTCATGAATCAACTATATTTCTATCGTGAGATGAAATGGAAAGCCTCGATCTCGATGGAAAATAGGCACTCTACGACTGGCAATTTGTTTGCAAAATGACATTATCCTCTCCCAGACACGTAAATTTTAACCTTACGCTGAGCAACGTAGGGAACATTCGCGACGCTTGCATAACGAAATTTTGACAATATTATCGACACAATTTCTAGTTGTCTATCTATTTGTCTGCAGGGCCCTTAATTACTTTCCATCCGCAAAACATCCGCGTGTACAAGGAAGAAAAATTGCTTATAGCACCTTTCATATGTAAAGCCACTGGCAATCCTGAACCTGTTATCACGTGGTTGAAAAATAACTCGACCAAAGCCAATGGCACAAGCATTCAAGCAGGCAGCATCTCAACACTCATATTAACTTTGCATGGAGGGGAGAAAACTCTCAGCAACTACAGCTGTGTAGCAAAGAATTTAGCAGGGCAGGCTTACTCCAAAGAAGCAACATTGGAAAGTTTGCGGTCTGCTAATTTCGGTATGTGTATGGATTCCTAAAAAATAATACAAACCGCCGACGAGTTCCCAATGACTCAATGGTGGAACGTCAACCCGAAAAGCGGAAGGTAATAGATTCGAATCTTTCGCTACTTTTCAAAATCAGTTTCTCGAGCATGAGGTGCCTTTTTAGCCACGTTTTGGAAAGAACAAATCTGACGGAGGTAGTTACAGAGTCGATGCATGTAAACTGGGCCACCACCTTACTTCTGTTTCTTGTGATTTTACCTCTTTAATGTTCACCTAAAATCAACAATTTCGTGCCATGTTGTATCACCATCCCGAAAATATTCATTTTCGACGCTTTTCGAAACTATTTTTTCCCAGATATTGGCATTTCAATTTCAGGTCGTTTTTTTCCCAAATAAAAAATCTAGAATGGTTCTGATGTCGACACACAAACTAGACCATCATTTCACTTGCAATTCTTACCATCGCAGAGGACCACATCTCTACGCAATCTTTTACAATTCTTTCAGGAGGAGGAATAAGTGACGTCTTTTCATTTTATGTCCATCCAAAAAACACTTCCACCGAGTCTGGTGATCTAGCTGTGTTCATGTGCGCTGCAGAAGGTCCTCTAGTCCCAGAGATAATATGGTTGAAGGATGGTAAAGCAAACGTCGAGGGCAGCACTATAACTTCCAAGGGAATCCACAGTGCAACGTCAGAGCTAAGGATTTACCCAGTAGAACGGAAGCACAGTGGCACATACAGTTGCCAGGCAACAAGCAGATCGGTCAAAGTTTCCTCAAGAGAGGCAACCCTCTCCATAAAAGGTGAGCTGTTTGTAACGTTCCTTTGCATCCGTAAATAACTGTATGACTTTGAAAGCCGAACATTCGTTGCAATTTATTAATTATTCCTATTTTTGCAAGTTTGGGTTAACTGTGGCCTATGAGTCAGCGATGCGGTCTTACTTCTCAGTGAGCGCTGTGTGCACCTATTTTTGGGAAAGCGAACGTGACGTTATTGTGGTTTCGTCGTTTTCTCCACGAGAGTATTTCGCTTAAAAACAAAAGGACCACAAACAAATCCCTCCAAACAACATTGCAAGTAAACTTAAAAATTCTTACGAGGAGCCAGTAAATGTTATCTAATCGAGCTGTTTTTTGGTGCTTTAATTCAACAACTTTTAAAAACGTTTTTTCCATTCGTTACCGACTCAACGTATTGTTGCTCTCTCACCCGTTCTTCACTATTTTCCAGGTGATTCTTCAAGCTCATCCAGTTCTTGCAAGTTGTGGATCTCAGTTGCCGTTGTAGCGACTGTTTTGCTGTTTGGATTTGGAATTGCTACCATATATGTTTGCAATAAACGAAAAAAAGCTGAATTATATTTCAACAAACAGGTATGAACATCTCATATAGGACTGAAAAGATTTCGCATTGGATCAGTACATGATGATCATCTTCTTGAACGTTACATCACAATAATCATGCCATTACCTATAGCTATTTGCAACTTATGGTTCTTGCTTCATCCGTTATATTGCAATTATTACCATTGTTATTTTAAAAAATGTAATTCTACTTTAAATCGTCTACGTATCAATTGAAGGGAAATCTAATCTTAGCGATGGCTTCTTTACAATGATGATGGTAACTTTATCTTTTTCCCGCTACTGAAGGCATATGAAGTGCAAGATCTTTCTTTCCAAGAAATCCTCGAGACATCGACCTCCCAACAAGGTCAGCAGCTGGCCAACGAAACGGAATTGAAAGCCACAACTCTCAAGAAAACACAAATCGGAGTGGAAAACGAAGCGTACATGCAAACCCTATTCT
>BLAZ01000305.1:213277-215777 GCA_014633955.1 Acropora tenuis | reverse complement strand
CACAATAATCAGCCCTTGGTTATCGCGATGATCTTTGCCATTACCTATAGCTATTTGCAACTTATGGCTCTTGCCTCATCCGTTATATTGCAATTATTGTTATTGTTATTTTAAAAAATGTAATTCTACTTTAAATCGTCTACGTATCAATTGAAGGGAAATCTAATCTTAGCGATGGCTTCTTCACAATGATGATGGTAACTTTATCTTTTTTCCCGCTACTGAAGGCATATGAAGTGCAAGATCTTTCTTTCCAAGAAATCCACGAGACATCGACCTCCCTACAAGGTCAGCAGCTGGCCAACAAAATGGAATTGACAGCCACAACTCTCAAGAAAACACAAATCGGAGTGGAAAACGAAGCGTACATGCAAACCCTATTCTAAATCAGGAAAAATAACCAAATTTGAAGAAACGATAGATAGTTTATTGACAATAAAAACGTAGCCGCCAGTTGGCTCAGTGAATTGCGTAATTGTTTACAAAGAATAAATAACTAATATAAACAATATTCAAGCAATAGAAAACGTTTTCCGAGTTTGCATAGCCTGATATAAACACGAGAGGGGTTGGAAGAGTTCGAGACAGTTATGCAAACCCGATTCGTCTCGGGTTGCAAAACTGTCGATAAATCTGTCAACCCCAACCCCACATATATATGTCGGTGTGAAATTAACACTACGAATTAATACATTTGCTCATTGCTCGGATAAAAGATCTTTTAAAACGGTCCGTGCGAAAACGTGGCAAGGAGAAAGTGTGCAAGTGTCTAAGATTGTAAGGAGCCTTGTGTCTTGGGGGGAGACAAGATTGCTAAAACCTTCGTCACTTAGAATTGATTACATTGAAAGAGTTTAAGACACAGTGATTCACGTCTACTCTGTATGGTTTTGAGGCCAAAGCGAGCAAGATTTATCGCAATACCTGTGCCCTGGAGAAATAGCTTTAAGCGCCCGCTTTTAAATTCTCTTGAGATCCTCGCTGAGCTAGTTAGGTAGGACGTGGTGGAACACGGGTGCACAATATTCAAGTAACGGTCTTACACAATTACAATAGAAATTTACCATATCTAACAATGGAACACCAGCATTGCGCAGAAGTACTAGAAAGAAACATGTGCTTGTTTCCTTTTCATTTGATTCGTCCTATGAGAGTGTTCCAAGTGAGGTTGTTCAATATAGTTAAACCTAGGATCTTCGCGTTCTGAACAACTGTTAAATTCTTGTCACTAACAAACAATGGCTCAAGAGAGCATTTCTTAAAGTTAATAACAAGTTCTTTACATTTGGCCGCATTCAGTTCAGTTGCATTAGATTGCACGAAGACCACTCTGCCACGTAATTGACCACATCTTGGACGTGGCTGTCCTTTCCCTTAGGAACGATCTCAGCAACAGTAGTATCATCCACGTATTTCCAAGTAGGGATGCCTGGAGGACAAAGGAGGATTTAGCGCTATATAGCGTGATAAATTTTATCACTTTTTTTCATCGTTTACTATATAGCTCCAGTGTTTCAGCAGATGCAAGGTCGTCCCAAAATAACTAGCATAGTAGCCTTTATTATAGCGACTGAAATTATATTTAGTTGGAAGAGAAGATAGACCTCTCGGTTTGTTTTGCTCCTAACTGAACCTAACGGATTCTAGCTGGCCATAGGGTCAGGGGAAAGGTCCATGTATCTCTCTGTCCCTTAAGTTAAAAATTTTTTCATGACGTAAAAAGTCACAAAGCAGCTAAATGAGCTAATTTGCTTCTCAAGGTACGTAGTAGCGAGAAGTTCAAGTGTATACTGTATATATAAAATTAAAAAAAAAAAAAAAAAAAAAAAAAAAAAAAAAAAAAAAAAAGCGAGAAGTTCAAATGTACGGTCGCGTAGCCTACGAACGAGTTAGTGAGACGCCGTAAATTTTATCTAGTTGACGTCAAAGCGGTGTGTTTTACATTTCAGTATATAGGAATTTTGAATTGCAAAGCAATCTTAAACAACCAGGTTTTCATTACTTTTGTTTGAGGCAGCGTGGGATAAAGAGAATCTTAATTAATCATTTCTGAAACGGAAAAGGCGCGTGCATGTGCTTGATCTAAATTATACCGATTGAAAAGCGTAGCCTATCATATAGCTAGCTCTTTTTACAAATTAAGATTTTTTTCCTGTTTCATAGTCAGACCTGCATGTTCTCTCTAATATCATAGGAACGGAACTGTTAGCCTAAGCCTTAAAGGCATACAAAGGATTAAATTTCATAAGAAAGTAAACTTTCGGTTATTGACCTTATGCTAAACAACTGACAGGAAGTCTTAGGCCTACAAAAAATTAACATAAGATAAAATTGCGTATCATTTAGTTGCTTACCGTAAAGATCACAATTCAATCCGTCACATTAGAGAGTTTTATCCGTATATGTGTAATATACATTGCTGCTATCCTCTTATAAAATAGCAGTCATTAATTTGCTTAAGAATAAAGATATACAGTATAGGTTTCAATGCTTGTCAGGT
>BLAZ01000305.1:189795-192295 GCA_014633955.1 Acropora tenuis | reverse complement strand
TTCCAGGATAGTTAGAACACATTTTCAATTATAATGACTTTGAATAATTGAAAAATGATTGCAGAAACCTCAAATCACGTTGTCGCTTCCGTCGACGTCGTGTTTACTTAAGCTCCCTAGCAACGGCAACGAAAACGTCACAATTCAATTATCTGATTGGTTGAACGGGGAAAATAATCACGTGCGGCACCCACCTAAGTAGACAGCAATAATCGCAACATGGTTAACATTACGCAAATGTTAATTCTCGAGCAACGTTGTTGCGGCTCCTTTATAAACTCCCTAGCATTTACCACAAAGAAGCTACCACAGGTCATAAAATTATGTACCAGGGCAACATTGTCACGGATTGGGAAGTAACTGAAGTTTTGAGTCAAAAGAGACAGTTTGAAATTATCGATGAAAGAAGGCATCAACATAAAAGTAAATACTCCCAACTGAGCAAATATTAAAACCTACGACAAAAACCGACGTTTCGTTGTCATGAAGCTATTGTCAGGCCAAAAGGAAAGGAATCTATCCTTCGAGACTAATGATTGACAGAATAAACACGAAAAGATCGTAACAAATAACAGCAATTTTTTCATGAGAATACTCTTGCCCCTATCGAGTCCGAAGGCGCGTTGAGAATAGATCTTGAAAGCAAAACGATTATCCAAACGTTCGTTTTTCCCGCTAGTTATCACTGGTTTATGTATAACTCGTTACTGAACCTGATTCTAGCTAGCAATTAGGTCAGGAGAAAGGTCCATGAATCTCTCTGTCGCTTACGTTAAAAAATTGCTTGTCATAAAAAGTCACAAAATAGCAAAATGTGCTCATTTGCTTCTCAAGGTAGAAGCAAGAAGTTCAAATGTACGGTCGTATACCCTACGAACGATTAAGTGAGACACCGTGAATTTTATCTAGTTGACGTCACAGCGGTGTGTTTTACATTGTAGTATATAGGAATTTTGAATTGCAAAGCAATCTTAAACAACCAGGTTTTCATCACTTTTGTTTAAGGCTGGGTGGGATAAAGAGAATCTTAACTAATCATTTCTGAAATGGAAAAGGCGCGTGCATTTACTTGATCTAAATTATACCGATTGAAAAGCGTGGCCTATCATAGCTAGCTCTTTTTACAAATTAAGATTTTTTTCCAGTTTCACAGTCAGACCTGCATGTTCTCTCTAATATCATAGGAACGGAACTGTTAGCCTAAGCCTTAAAGGTAAACAAAGGATTTAATTTCATAAAAAAGTAAACTTTCGGTTATTGACCTTATGCTAAACAACTGACAGGAAGTCTTAGGCCTACAAAAAATTAATATAAGAAAAAATTGCGTATCATTTAGTTGCTTACCGTAAAGATCACAATTCAATCCGTCACATTAGATTGTTTTATCCGTATATGTGTAATATACATCAGTTGCTGCTATCCTCTCATAAAATAGCAGTCAATAATTTACTTGAGAATATAAAGGTAAACAGTAGGTATTGGCATCGTCAGGTTTCAGAACAAATATCTGACTAAATAAAAAATGTCATAAAACAGCTTATTTCATAAACATTGGTTTTTCCTCAGGGAAGCTTCTTCTTTCCTGAAAAAAATAGGTAAGTCTGAAAATCAGTAACACTTAACTCGCAAAGTACAAATACTTGAAATACAGATAGCTAGAGAGAATATAACTGTTAAGTTTTGCTCCACTCCTTTCCAAAATTTAATTATACAATTACTTGAAAAATATTCTTCCAAATTTGATTTCCTTTTTGTTCGGTAAGGTATAAGAGTCTGCATACACGCATTCTAACATTCTATTACTTTCGTTTCAAGTAGTTTCGTTTAATGGTTACTCCTACTTTTTTCTTTCTGTCCGAGCTCAAGGAGTTGACCGCGGATCGAGAACATAAAACTGAACTGAACGAAGGTAGTCTTTTCTCGGCATATTTTTTTCCGCGGCATTTTGATTTGTTTTTCTTTTTTTTCGCTTTCTGCATTTGTTCAGTAATTTATTTTCAGCGGGATCCTCGGCATTAGTCTAGGAGACCCTTAAAGCTTCTAACAAGCGAAATCTTCCAAGTAAATAAACATCTGAAATGCTTTAACATAGTTCTGTTCAAATTTCTGAAAGTACGGTATTTGTTTTGGAACAACGAAATATGTGAAAAGGACATGGGTGATTTCAATTGCATAAACTTATAATTTCATTTCATCCACCAAAGTGGCATGATTTCCATCTATTTTATCTTTAAGCATTGTCTCGAAGCTCGCTCTCTCTTCGTCTGCTTCACATTTCTCGTGCTGGATCTCAGCAGATGCTTGCATAAAAATGAAGTACTTACACAAACGTAAGTTGACGGCTTCCACTATGGAGCAGATGCATATGCTGTATGTTAGTAATAACAACGCCAGAAATGATCAGTGCATGATTCGTGCAAAATTGATTAAATGCTTATTTCTGCAAGATTAGACCGACGATTAAGAAGAAAAAAGCTTTTAAGACTTTTTATGCTGTGAT
>BLAZ01000305.1:91637-94137 GCA_014633955.1 Acropora tenuis | reverse complement strand
ACGTCAACACACCACCAACGCGTCAGACAACACACCACCAGTTGGCCACCTTTCAGCCAATGACTCACACACTCTTTAAACTTATAATGAACAAGATGCGTCGGTGGTGCGTCTATGGCATGTCAGCGACTTATTTGGGCCTTATTGAACCATTGAAATGCTAAATGTACCTTTTCGAAACTGAACGGAAATTTTTTTGATGGAAAACTTTGACTACAATAGGAAGTAAGAAATTTCCTTTGGACTGCCATCTTGTTTTTGGTGTTATTAGAACCCAGTTACCATGACAAGTGTTTTTAGAACCCAGTTCTCAGTCTGGCCTGCGAGACTAACTTTATAAGCTAAACTTTATCGAGTTGGACATTGACTTTTTCAAACTTGGTGGCTCCTAAAGGAGCCCTTCTTTTGTTGTTGTTGTTGACAGAGGCCTCTAGGAATAGAAGGCATCCACCAACACCAGCAGTAAGAGCCTCTTTGCGACCCGAAGTCATTTTACCACCAGCAACAGACCACCCAGCTGCCTTCGGCACTCCTGCTCAACCTTTTTAACTGCAAGTTTCGGCTCTCCCAGCCTTTCCAGGGTGCTTTCGTATGTCACTTTGTTGACAATTCTCTGCTATGCCAAGGAAGTCTATAATTATGCAGCGTGCTGTGCCTACAAGTTTGTAAGTGATGTCCAGGCTACATTTCCTCTCATTCAGGGTCGAGAGTACTGTCGATGGATTTCAGGTCATTGTGGTCAACCCTCACAGCAACTTCATGGTTTTTTACAACTGATGGCTCTGAAAAGTTCTGCAAGGTTCATAGCTGCTGCTCAAGGGCCTTAATGCAGACATGTTTTGCTGTTAACTGCTCTTTGTAGGCATCGATACACTGTTCATTTTGCCGGACCAAGTCTGCCATCTCGTCAGCATCCTGTTGAGCCTCAGCTAGCTGTTCTTCCCTCTCTTGGAAAATTTCTCTGAGCTCATCAAACTGGGCCTTCAGACCTTTGAAGGCTTTGGTTTTTCTGCTGCAGCTACCAACAAATGGATTTGTAGTTCAGCTCAGCTTCTGGAGACCCTGCAGCTGTGGCTACCTGCAGCTGCTCCTTTTCTGCTACCCTCCTTCCCCCTTCTTGGTCTTCTGATTTTTTGCTGATGGCTGCTCACAATCACATTTACGACTTTCGCCACCGCAAGAACCCGACATCACTAAACAATGGATTCTTGTATGACCAGCTTGTCTGCAGACTACACTTAGTTACACAGAGAGACATAGTTGAGCATTGAGAGCGAGGTTGCAAATAGATGCTAATGGTGTCAAGTTAAACGAGTCGTCACATTAAATGACGTTCCTTTCATTTCAATAATTATTGGTTCAAAAAGAAGCGTCACGATTGGCTCAATTCGATCCGAACTTGATCTGCATTAATTACAATTGTTTTACCTTAGATTCAATAAGAAGTGTCATGATTAGGTGATTTTCTGCAACAGTGACTGGTTTAATGAATTTAAGTTTGATCGTAACTAAATCTACTCTTGAACCTCATTTCATCATGCTCTAGCATTTGATCATGACTACATAAAACATGGAGTTCAGTCATCTTTTTGTTATACTGAGAAGTTTCAAGAATATTTTTAATCCGTCTATCAGTGAATCACTCCAAGAACTTTGTTGACCCCGACAGTGGTGCACACACCAATACCATCGAAGGTGTGTGGGCTTTGGTCAAGAAGAAGTTGAAGTGGATGTGAAGTAACCTGTATGAATACAAACCCAGCTACTTGGATGAGTTCACCTGGTTTCAGAACTTCGGAAAAGAACCAGCATTTGAGCATTTGCTGAAAGATATCCCTGACCAGTTTCCGCCGCAGTAAAATTGCAATTAAAAACCACTCCCTTTAGGAGCCACCATGTATCAAAAAATCAGTGCTCAAAAGAAAGTTTGAACTTCTGAATCTTTTTTGATGGACAAAAAATAAACATGTCGGCGAGATCAATATGTCGGCCGACTTGCTATAGAATTAACACCCTTAGGTAACCGGCCCTTGATTAAACATAGAGAAGATCTGCATACTAGTGTTTCATTTTAAAAATGGCCGCTAATTAGCTATCACATTTTGGTTGTTTCTTATGAAGCTGCTCTTGCTTCCAACTGAAAGAAAGCGCAAAATTTTGACCAACACATGTCTGTGGTGTGTAGGCCGAGGCATCAGTGGGATCCTATTCTTCACTTTTACCACTGTACCTAAGAAGAGCTAAGGTCACAAATTGACCTTGAGTACTACCCAACACCATTGCCAGAGGGTACCCTATGATTCTCATTAAAGTAATGGCATGGGTCTAGTTTGCTTTTCAAATTGAGTACATTCTTAAATACACCACAGGTGACATGTGGTAACAGATATGTGATAACATGCAATAAGACACAAAAAAGTACCTGATCATATTCTGAAGAACCTGGATACAAAGGCCACCCCAGAAATAACTCAGCAATAACACATCCAAGAGACCACAT
>BLAZ01000305.1:66637-71637 GCA_014633955.1 Acropora tenuis | reverse complement strand
ATATAAGCGTTGAACAACACCTTGGAGTAGAGAAGTAAACTCCTTGGCTAACTCTTAACCTGGGATTAGTGTTAATCGGCTTTTGAACAATTGTGCCAAGAATATCTTATATCACTCGGGTATTTCCGGATACTCACTTCAACAACACGATAACAAAAGCTATTGTCCTTTTAGCGTTTGTATTTAAGATGCTTCGCGCTTGCACTGGATAACATAAAATCTTCAAACACAAAATAGTTTAAGCCCCTGCGAACTGGCAGGAGTGATTTCCAATAAAATTAAAATAAGGACTTTCACCAACCACAGATTAGGTAGACAGTCAAATTATCCAATCAAACCACAACGCAGACACATGCACTCAACGCTCGGCGTGTGAAAACTCGAGCAACCCAGTCGCGACTCGTTTTACAATTGTTGTTTTGTGATTGCTTCATGCAGTACAGTTCCTAAACCAGTCAGCGCGCGAGGTGATGCACGATCTCAAAATCTTTTGCAAGGTTTTAAAACCTTCTTCACCAAGAAACATTCTTACCACATCTCTGTACACCGTGTCTTTACAAGATACATCCGGGTCAAAACTGAATTGATCTATCGTTACATTGACAGCTTCGGTTATTGCCACTAAAAAAAAAGGCCGAAGTCAGTAACACAAAAAAAGCCAAGAAACTTAAGAGACAGCGAGTAGTAATCTAATTATTCCTGACCAGAACTACCGAGTATAACTGCTGCACTTGACAGTTAAAAACAGACAAAGCTGCACCCGCGTACAGTTCAAATGCGGCTGAAGGTAACTTGGGCAAAGCCTAAGCTTAAACTCAGCGGAAAGTGTTATCAAGCGGATACATAACAATCAAGTAAACACGTTATCTAGTGCATGGATAGTGATTTATTCAATGGACAGAGCTATTCACCCAATTCAAATAAATGGAGTCTACTATGAAAACAACTCACTCAATCGATCAATAACAACGCTCACAGTTTCAGACATTACAATAAAACAGGCAAAGATGAAAATCATAGAGACACTTACAATAATTTGCAAGCTCTGCAAATGATCTCTACAAAAAAACAAAAGAAAGATGTCAATTTGTTTGAACGCACTCCAATCATCACGTCACTTCGAACAAGGTATTCTGACTGGGGTAATTACAACAACTATCATTTTGGACGCTTGAACTCCAAAACAAAGACCACCTCGATATAGAACTTTCAAATGCATTCTCTAATTCACGAAAAGCTTCCTATTTGGTTTGAAACGACTCACCAGTCTTTTGTTGCATGGCGTTCGATAGTACACAGTTTTCTTGTTGCCAGGATGACGTTGCGCTATTTCTCTGAGAGAGATCAAACACAAAAAGTGTTAAGTGTTAAGATGAGGTAACACGGGACGGGGTGCCAGCGGTTAAGCTGAAAAGTACTCGACAGCTCTCCAGCCTAGTTCCCAGGGTTCTATCTCTCTCTCTCGTGTGAACGCAATTCCAGCGGCTGCGCAAACTTTGCTCCTGGTTCCATGTGGACAAGGTACACCCTTGGTATTTAAGTTTCGGACTGCAAGAGTGGGTGCTTATCAGGACCAGCTGTTTACCACTGTATAGGCTTTAGAACCAGAGAGACCTAACCTTTTCCATTTGAGCAAGAGAGGGATTGCTCTCGGATTGTGTTTCACATTTTCCTGATCTGAAATACTCAGGGTTGAATTACACAGCTTGTTACATCTATGGGGTCCTAAAAAAATACAAGAAAAGTAGAAGAAATCAAGCTCAGACGAACCAAACTGAACCGCCTTTCAATATTCGAACACTTAATGACAAAATACAACGGGATATGTCGTCAATTCCAGTCGCATCAACAGTGAGCGCTTGTTAGTCGGATAAATTGAGCGGGACAAAGAGCGTGAGTAGCCGGCGAAGGACTTAGGATAGACATGCCAGCTTTCTCAGCCTCTCTCCAGTGCTCACTCCGTTGTTTTCTTTCACCCTTTTCCACCCTTCAAGTACCAAAGACACTGAAACAAACGCACCGAAAACTTGCACGAAGCTCGTAAATCCCGAGGCTCTTTAAATTAAGCATTCATCCAGTCCGCAAACGGAATTCACGGTATTTCTAAAGACAAACTGTGCTCGTTTTATGTGAACTAAAAAGCGCATTTAAGCGTCCATATATTACCACACACTCTCCTACCGCCTCCCTTCAAGCTTCCACCATTGAATTTGGTTTCTATGTGCCTCACCTTTTATCGCAGGCTTAGAGGAAAGCGCAGGGTACCCAGGTGCTTCACTCACTCCGGGCTTCTTCTTTTCCCTTTGTTTTAGCCTTTCTTGGATCAAAGAAGCGGCGTCCTGTTTTTGTTTGCTGGTTACTGGGAGTTGGAAAGCAGGGACGCGAGCTCTGCCAGTGCTTCTAGCATCTCGTCGATTGGCTCGAAGCCAAGGAGCTTCCCATGACTACGACAACATAGCATCAAATCACTCCACGTAAAAACGTTTGAAACAGTTCTGTTCCAGGTGTTTTTACTTCTATTTATTTTTATTTTTTTGAGAATCTGTACGTGTCCTTCGTAGGTCAAGTTGTGGTTGGGGGATGAACCATAAACGGGTAATGACCGTAACATGACGAAGATGACGAAATAAGATCGATGATAACGACGATGCTGATGGAAATGGAATCAAGAATGGTAATGGATATTTTGGGGTGACATGGATGGCAATGTTAGGATGATGATGACGTGCAGAGCTTACATGAACGCGGGCTGATGTGTACTATTAAGATATGCTGATAAATTTATCAGAAGTCAGCGCCAGAATTGGCTTATTTTGGGGCTAGGGTATTGCAACTGTAACGACAATCAGAGTTCGAAGGGGAACTTACTGGCATGTGTAAAAGTTATAAAAAAGGTGGAAAAGCTTGCATGATGACGACGGTGAAACGTGGCGATGAAGAAACTGACATTCTGGGACATTAACTGAGGCACTTCAAGATTTTGTTTTCCCCATCGATTATAGACAATTGTGACGCCATAAACAAGATAAGCATGGACATGCGTTGCGTATGATGTTGAGTGAAGAAATGTGTCGAAATTTCTAGAGACAACGAAAGTTGTTACTAACATCATAAATATCATCCAGTAATGAACCATCCATGTTACATGTGAAGGACTGAAAGTTAAAAGGTCAAGCATAAGACGGACGGATAATTGTTCACATGAATGAAACTGTCAGTTAATTAACTCAGCTACAACAGGTCATTTATGTACTTCTCGCTAGTTAATGTTTTATTCTTTATCCTATCATAATGATTATTTTTCAAGGCAACGAATAGGTACGATTCCTAATTCCATCTTTTTAAACAGCCGGTATAATTATTGAGATTCTCGCGCAATTTTATCATGACTAATATAATCTTTACTATTATCATCATTTTTATTATTATTATTATTACTATTATTATTATTATCATCGTCATCAACTGCTATTCAAAGCATCAAAGCGGATGCACATAACATTAACATAAATTTAAACATTAATGTAGATAACAAATTAAGTATTATTATTATACAGTAATGTTTTACGTGAAACACCTATTTACTACTACAAACCGAAATAAGTGACCATTTAAAATAAGCTCTAAGCTTCTTGACATTTAAGTAAAAATTTTTAGATCTTCTATTTTCCTACCTTTCCCAACACATGATCTTAGGACGTCTGTGAAACAGTTTATCAATTATGGTTTAGGGTAATTTTATACAGTGCTTAAAATAGCATAAAGAAAGTAATGCTTTAAATAACAAATGCAGGGTTAGTGTAATAAAGAAGAAGAACTATACGAGAAACCATTAAACTTTGGTTTGGGTGGTTGTGGGTTTGATTCTGGCCCTACATGCCATCGATACTGCAGCATACAAATATCGGATCAATGTGGGTCAATGATGTACCAACACTGGGGGTTACGGAACGATAATTGAAGAGAAAGAACTGCCTGAGAAATGAGACCAGTCTTCAAATACCAAACAGCTGATGGTCCCAGTTCATAAACCATGCCTTAGTTATACTGAAAAGGTTGATGGAGCAACACCATCCAGCAGATTACTGCTGAGCTATTGCCTGGATGGTAGCTTCAACGACGCAATTTTTTGGGTCACTGTCTGAGGGAACTTGGAAACGTCTCCGTACCCTTCACTAAGAGTAACCTGACAACTACACTGTACATGGAGTTCAAAATCTCTATCACTGAGCTACAGAAGATCCGTGCTATATGAAAGAAACCGGTGCTGGATCAGTGGGGAAGCAAGACACGAACATGTCGTGTCAAAGGAGTTGATGTGAAGCAAATTGCCACCACAAAATAATTATTACAACGATTGTTTCGTGCGTTAATCCTTCGTCAGAACGTCGATAGGATTTCGCTCTGATGACGAGCTTACGCTTGAAACGTCAGCTGTATAACCTTATTTCGATGGAACTTAATGTTGAATCTTATCAACACGTCCGCCACCAGATTTTCGCATTCCCTTGGGTACTTTACCAACAGCAAGGTGCTATCGATGTTAGGTTGTTAAAGACTAGAAAAATTCTGCAAATCATATTGGGAATGTATGTACATCCAAAGGGTGTTTCGGTGTGGTGAACTTTAGCGTAATAAACACAAGATTTACTGTCACAAGTAAAGGACACTAGCTTGAAAAGACAGATCCTCCGAGCATTGCCAGGCACAGAGCAATCGACCTCTACCTCTTAAAAATGAAGAACGAAGAACAACAAGGCCAAATAAGCTTACCTCATTTTTTGGCGACGTCAATGAATTTAGTATATGGTCTGTTTCCATGGAAACACTGAGCAGCCCGGCAGTGCCATCGCCCTCCAAGTCAATAACTTCAACGCCACTGGATCTTTGCAAACGGTCCTTTGTGATGACTGTGAGATGACACAAGTCTTAGTTACCACATATTCTTTGCACTCATCGAATAATATACAACTATCCCCCGAAGGGGAGGTGAATAGTGG
>BLAZ01000305.1:22388-24888 GCA_014633955.1 Acropora tenuis | reverse complement strand
CATATCTTAATTGAGAAGCAATTGGCTCAACTGGATGGGCTTCAAGGGCCTATAACTTCGCAGTGACCCTGATCATGCCAGGCAGGTATAACGTCTTCCCTGATCAAGCTTTACCGCTGAAATTTCTATGACAGATGTCTTCAAGAGAATTGACAAGCATTTTGATAAGAAGTTTCTCATTTCTCTTTTCTAACAAAAAGAAAACCTTTATATATCGTATTTCCACGGTGACCTTGACATTCTAGTCACAATTTTATTGTATTTGTCATTGCAGCTTTGGTATTAATAATACAAAACGTTCTCTCTGCTTGAATGCTCGATTGAAATGAAGTGTGGCTGTGTGTTTTATAATGCAAAAAAGTCCTCCTGGAAGAATCCAATAAAAAAATGGATCAAAATTCGGGCTAATAATAAGACACCGCCACAAACTGATTACAAAAATGGCATGTGGTGGAAACACTAGTAGTTAGTTTTGTTTACAAACAAGGAAGTTGGTCCATCTTTTATTCTCTTTTTGCATCCTTTGTCCTCGAATTTTTCATTGTGCCCTTTTTTTTGTACAAGAGAATGAAGGACTGAAATGTCAGAAATAGACATCAACGAGCAAACATCTGTGTCGCTAACTTTCCTATTTCAATATGGGCGTTATCGATTGGTTTTATTAGAAAGCAAAACATATCAACGAACTATTTGGAGCACACGTTTGACTCATTTCTCATGTAGTGATATTTGCATAAAGTCAATAATTTGTATTTCCAACACGTATCAGTTTTTAGTTGTTTATGCTTGCAGAATGAAAGCCGGAAAGCACGTGGATCTTGCTGTATCAGCAGTATTGCTAATTATTCTTTCTTTTGACGGTTTTTTTCTCGTTTTCGTTTTACTCTTTTTTTCTTTTTTTTTAATAGTATAATCACTTACCTAAAATGTTGTCCTTTAATTTTCCTCGTTGCTGCAAGAATCGATTTGTTCTCGAGGAAAAAGAACACTTCACTCAGTAAAAAATCTGATCCTTTACAATGAACCTTTCATCGAAACTCATGAACAACGTTTCAAGATTTTCGAATTTTTTGCAAAATGTCCACCCGATTGACTCGGTGCAAATTCCTTGACTGACCTCTCCCTAGTGAAAACAGATTGCTGCAATCGCAACCATTTGCTTATTCCCATGGGCCTGTCAACAAGCACCACACATGCGTGTGAATAGTTAATTTGATTTTACTTCGTGTAAGCCTTAGGAATTTCCGTGTGCGTGCTTCTCTTGAGTTGGTCGTGTCTAATATATTTTTAATGTGTGTGCGATATGTGGTCCTTCTTTCGTGTATCACGTCGACTAATATTTCGCTGAGATCCAAAGTCTAATTAATAGACAAAACGGGTATACCACCTTGTTATAAATCATCACAAACGTTCTAAACGGTCTCTTGAGTGATTTTTTTTATTTGAAGTCTTGTAAAAAACAATTGTATAATAACAGCCTTAATAGTAATAATAACAAAGGAAACATAATAATAGTATTAATTATAATGATGATGATGATAAAAACATGGTCGAGGGAAAAAGTCCAGATAATTCAGAAGTTCCTATTGTTGAAGCATACTTTATGAAATTTTAGACTATATTTTCATAGTAGCTTTCTTATATGCAAAGTATTTTAATGCATGATGCTGAAGAACTTAAAAGACAATTGAAACGTGCAAACCAAATTAACTCTCACAAACAACCTCGTCTCTCGTAGCTAATTTAAATAACATTCCCACGAAATAATGCATCAGGCGAAAGTCTAATTTCCGCCGATGTTGTTGGAAACTAGCGGCTCTTTCTTATAAAGTTGTACTACCGAACATGTTTGTCATCTTAACGTAATTATCTGTGGTTTAGTTTTCCCGTGGTTAGCCGTGCAGGTTAGTGTAAAGGACCGCGAAAACTTCGGTTTCTATTGATAGTAGTTTATCCAACAATTTAATTAACTCGATTTTACGCCCGTTGACCAATCGTATCTCCGTCAGCAAGAGAGTTGGCTGCCGGCGACGGCAGAGTGCGGAAGTTCAATGCCAAAATGAAGAAGTGAAACGCTGGAGCTGTGGTTACAAAATCTGTCCCTTAACACTATTATCGGCTGTTCTGCTTGTGGATTGCTTAGAGTAATTTTGAGAATTGGTTTTTCTGTTATTAAGTTTCTTTTGTCTAGAGATTTATCAGAAAACAGAATTGGTTTCATCAGAGCGCGAGTTTTCGACGCATTACTAGAACCCACAACCATATAAGGACACGCATTTCCTTCATTTCTTTTCATTTTTTTCTGTCGACGCATTTTAAAACCTTGGTTGTTCACAGTTTTAATTCACAGCTGTGAACGCTGTGAAGGTATATTTTGAAGTGACGTTTGTTGTCGTTTCCAGTGCATTTCCTAGACGTCGACTACCTATTAGCTGTGAACTCCGGGTATTAAAGATAGCTCTATTTGCTTATATTCACATAAAATTTCTGCACGATTTTT
>BLAZ01000305.1:0-2500 GCA_014633955.1 Acropora tenuis | reverse complement strand
TATTAGCCATGTAAGTTCTTCATTTCATTGTGAGTAGCTCCTTGGGTTCAAGTTCACCTTCGAAACGCCTACCTGTAGTTCTGTTGGTGAATTCAACAAGTCATCTTATATATAACAGCAGTTCGATGCTTGCAGCTCCTTTGAGGGCCAGTGGCGGTGAAAATCAAATACTCAATATGTTCAAGCAATTCAAATGAATGAAATTATATTTCAAAATCATCTTTTGTCTATCACAAAAGGAAAGTCCTGCGTTCAATGACAACTGGTGTTGCGCATTGTGCCCAGACGATTTCCAGGCGACTTCTGTCATTGGAAAATCATCATTTTTGAAATATGAAGTGAAGTAGCTGTTCCAAGTCAGCAACCTATTCTGTCTGACAATTAAACTGACCTAACTAGGAACCGAAAGTTTAAGAGAGAAATGAGACTCCAACGAAAGGTACTGACTTTCTCCACAGGCCTTCGAATTTGATCATCTGATTTCACAACAGAGAGCGGCAAAGAAATACGCACTTGCGAAACGTGTTGTGCACGTGCCATACATGCACGGCTTTTGGAGAGTGCAGAAATTCTTGGCTAATTAATCAGTCTGCAGACCTGTGGCGTCCTTCGTTGTTGCACAGGTTTCCTATCCCTCGTAACGAGACTCACAAATATTCCAGCTTCTTCGCGTCACTTAACAGATGAGCATTCATCTGCGTCAGCCATTCAAACCAAGAGACCTGAAACAAAAGCACTGAATAGCGTCTTCCTCTCCCGAAAACAGACATTACTGTGAAATATATATGAAATTCATATTGTACTGCGGTTGTAGATGTAAGTGAAGAATGATCATCGCGCTAAATTTGTCATTTTAAGCAACTGGAAGGAAGAAGCCTGAAAAATACCAGGATTTCAACGGGAATCGAACCCAAGACCTCCGCGAAGCAGGTGCGATGCTCGATCAACTGAGCTGTGAAGCCACACATTGGGACCGAGGTCAATTTGTTGAGTTCATATCTTCCCGTGTAGTGAATTGATGTGAAATATGCATGAAATTCATAATGTACTGCGGTTGCAGATGTAAGTGAAGAATGATCATCGCAGTAAATTTAATTTGCTTAAATTGGAAAATTTACTGCGATGATCATTCTTCACTTACAAAGACATTACTTTTCTAAGGTCAACAGAATTATTTGGTCCTGTCCAATGAACCTTTCATCGAAACTCATGAACAACGTTTCAAGATTTACGAATTTTTTTGCAGAGGGTCCACGCGATTGCCCTTGCTGACCCTGACTGACCTCTCCCTAGTGAAAACAGATTGCCCCAATCGGAACCGTTTGCTTATTCCCATGGGCCTGTCACCAAGCAACCACACATGGGTGAGTAACACACCATAAGTGTTGAATAGTATACAACTATCCCCCCAAGCGGAGGTGAATAATGGTGGATATATTCCGAGACGCGAAGCGTCGAGGTATATATCCACCGCTCTTCACCCACCCTGAGGGGGATAATTGTTTTAGTATTTACTAAATCAGATGGATAAAAAAATGCTGTTTCATTAATCGCCACAATTGCTTCTTCTGAAATTTTCGCGAAACGACGCGCCATTTTTCTCTCCGTTCGCAAAACCGTGAATATCCAAGGATATTCCAAGTTACGGGAGCCAATCAAAACGCGCGAAAATTGCTATCCACTAATTTGGTAAATACTAATTAATTAGATTTTACTTCGTGTAAGCCTTAAGAATTTCCTGGTACGTGCTGCATGCAAGGTGGTCCCTCTTGAGTTGGTCGTGTCTAATATATTTTTGATGTGTCTACGATAGGTGCTCCTCCTTCAGTGTATCACGTCTAGTAATATTTCGCTGAGATCAAAGTCTAATTAATAGACAAAACGGGTATACCACCTTGTTATAAATCATCACCAACGTTCCAAACGGTTTCTTGACTGGTTTTTTAATTTGGAAGTCATGTAAAAAACAACCGTGTAATAACAGCCTTAATAGTAATAATAACAAAGGAAACATAATAATAATATTAAGTAATAGTAATTGGACCGAGTGGAGTACAATTCAGGGAGTAATCGGGCGAGGAATTTCAAATCGGCCGAGCGCGAAGCGCGAGGCTGATTTGAAATTACGAGCACGATTACTCCCTGAATTGTACGACACGAAGTCCAATTACTAATTAATCGTAACTATAACAAAATTCGAGAAGAATATGGCAGTGGTATAAACTATTTGACAGGTTGATATATTCAACTTCTAAGCCAGATGCTGAAAAAGAACCCATTCAAGTGCAACTTGCGTGAACTTGATGACGCCTACTGTCCAATTACTCAGGCATGACGCGTACAACTGTACAATTACGGCTCAAATCAGGCCTGCTGATGACCAATCAGATTCGAGAATTTTGATATAGTTATTGTTGGCCCTCGTTCTATCAAAAAAAACTCAGACAGAGTCAAACCAACCGCTTTATTGTTATTATTTTCTTTTTCGGTCCCTCGACCT
>BLAZ01000303.1:315261-317761 GCA_014633955.1 Acropora tenuis | reverse complement strand
GCGTTACACAATCTTCAAACTTGTTGCGTGACAATAAATCGTTTACACACTGATGCGAGTGTGGTGCTCTTTTCCTCTCGCGAAATTGTCTCTCTTTACTCACAAACGATCCATGATATCAACACAGTATTGGCTCTTTTTATGAAATGTGCGATTTCGATTGGAAATTGACCTTATGATGTTGCTGTTGTTTCCATATCTGTGACCGAAGAGTTTTTGAAGACGATTGTGTATGTTAGCCGTGTAAGCTGAGTTGATAGTAGCCTTGTTCACGAGAGTAGTTGTTCATTCTTAAGCCGTTCAACTCTGTCAGTAAAAAAAAAATGCTCTCAGCTGTTCAGTCGTGAGCGCTCACTTGTTCCATAAAATGCTTCAGTCTTGAAAACGATTTCACAAGCTGCGAGTCACCCATGAGCTTACTACGAACACGGCCGTTCAAGCAAACTTTGCAAGGAAGGTTTTCGCATGGGGGTCACACATAGTGACCTTGTGGGTTTCAGGTGGATTTTGAGGATTTGTTTTTTCTGTTTGATGTTAGACAAGAGGGGTATGTCTTGATGACCGTTAACTTGTTGCTGGGGAGGACACCTTGCATCTGGGGTGCCAACACACGAAGAGCTGGTTGCCACAGTTCTTGGGTGGTGTGCATCTTAAAGGGCTTTGTCAATTTCCAACTGATTCTGGAATTCAGCGTACACGATTAAATTGAGAATTGTTTCAGTTTCAGTACCAAAATTATTTAAAGGTACAAATTCACATTCCCTGAATGGTGGGGTATCAAATGATCAGGATGACTGCTTCCAGTGGGGCGTTAAATCGAAACGGAACAAACCGTTTCCTTTTTCCCAATCCTCTCTGTCAATGTCCAGGCCATGCCGGCAGTTCATTTCCTTGCTACCAGAAAACAAGGTGTTATATCCATCAATCTACTTGCCGTCTGTCAGGTCTAAAGCTGAGTACGGCATTTCTTCTCCATTCACAATGAGATGAACTCCTTGGAAGTTCCTTCAGTTGAAAATTGAAAGGGTTCCGTGTCAGGTTTCCGTTGTACGCAATTTTGCGCACCATCCTGAAAATAAGGCATTGAGGAATAAGACTGCTGAAAAGCTCTTTCTCTGAGTGATTTAATAGCCTTCAAGTAATGATCTTAGTATGCTTTAATGTGGTTCTGGTCAAGGTGTAAAATGCTTGGAGGGCAGCATGGCCTTTCTGATCTTGCATTATTTTTGCAAATGATCCAACATCGTGCTGTCTGCTATGCGGACAGTACGTACAGAGAGTGCTTGATATGATTTGTAAATTGCTAGTGTTTGCATCGGCATCTCACCTCCCATGGGAACGAAAGCATTACTGCTCAGGTCCCCTTTTACCTTGATCTCTAGACCATCTAACAAAATCTTGTCCCTGTTGAAGATGTCACATAGGGGTACCCCAACTAGCACCACTTCAGTTCAATTGTTTGTGAATACACCCCTTTTCTTCAAGCTGATGTTATTTTCGGCAGTACTATCCACTTTTTGCATATGTCTGGCTGTGTCTTTGTAGTCTTTGTAGTACAGAGCTTTTGTTAAGTAGGACCTTTTATGCGTGCTCTGTTAAATTCAGAATGGTTTTGATGAAGGCATTGTAAGTTTGAGTGAGTGTCTGATTGTTGTGTCATGAGTGTCTCATTGATCTTGATGATAATATGTTCAACGAGTGAAGGGCATTGTTGATCGGAGTGTATTTCTTGTCACCCCCCTGTAGGAATTCCGCCTGGCCTGGTAGTATTCAGCACCATTGTTTATGTCAATGTAGTCTCCAGGGGTTTGATGACAAACTCAGTGGGGTTGCTTCCCATTTACACTGGTTCGTAATCCACCCACTTGCTTTTCACAATCGATACATCCGTTACAGGTACCTTAAAAACATGCAGGCTAGTGTTCTCACCTGGAACTGAGAGGTGAGAGGAATGGCTTTTTGTTTGTGTTTATATCCTCATGTGCGACCGTTTCCTTTTTGTTGTGTTAAGTCATTCAAAGTACCTGCCAAAAACTCTTTGCCGTCAACTTTAGTTCTGGCAGCTTTGTTTAACAACTGTCTGTTTAAGGAGTCTCTGTTGGTTTGCATTCCAGTGTCCATCTTCGTTTTCAGTAAACGTTTGCCCACTTTTTTTGCCGCCGATTCATATAAGGGGTGGCCGTTCTCAGATGACCGTAAAATGTACGATCTAGACCATTGCCTCCTTGACTATAAGGGGAAGACACTCGTGGTTTCATTTGTTCATGGTGCCATTTCCAAGTTGCGTGAAAGGTACAACATGACTTTGGTAAGGGTAGAAGTGCCGATTCATAGGAAGTATCATTGTTTAAGAAGAGGTTCTGTTTTAAAATGCAGTGTCACGTGTACGGTACCAGAGGCAAATGGTACCCTTATATTATTTTATCTTTCCCATTAAAAATACAGAAGTGTGAAGTCTATGATAGGTTGGTAGTTTAATCTCTTCTGCCACAACATCACT
>BLAZ01000303.1:302761-305261 GCA_014633955.1 Acropora tenuis | reverse complement strand
AAAGAATCTTTAAGAGATTCATGTGGGGGACTGGAGGCCTTGAAAATAAGCCTTTGGTATTTCAATAACAAAGGGCCTTTTTCATTCAACCAAAAATGTAAATCAATTGGAAAAATATATTAATATTGAATGTTAATTATATACCTGGTGTGATGGGCAAATGACAACAAACACTCTCGTATCTTCGCTGTCTTCATATGGATTATGAAAGGATGCTGACGCAGAAAATTAGTCATTAGCATCTGCAAGGGGGAGTTGCTCGTGTTTGTAGCCACAAAGAAGTTTTATCAGGGCAAGATTTGATGAGGCTTCATATCACACAACAGTACACGGAAACCGAAATCATACAACGTGAAAGCCTGGAAAGTCCTCATAACACATTTAAGAAGAAATTTGTGGTCCCATGAGTTGGCACAAGTGAAATAGGGACCGATAACATTAAGCTTTGATGTTAAATCTCTCCACAAAATTGGAGGATATATGAGGTTGTCTGTTGATCGTAATTCTCTCTGATGGTCATATACACATCATGTAGGCAAGGTAGTTCCTCTGGACTCATTGCATAACCTCTAATCATGATGGTTGCATTCATGGAATTCGAAACAATCTTTGACTGCACCTGTGTTTCAAACAAAGTTTGCTTTCAGGCAAAATCAGCCTTTAATAGCAACATTGCTTCCAATGAAAATAGTGTTAAATTGCCTACAGTATTGTGCTAAAGCAAGCACTTAGGTGTGGCTCCGTCCTGTGCTTTAACTTTTGCCAATTTGGGACACCAGAAATCCATATAGTTTTAATTTTCCACAATATACTTACCTGACCTTTACAAGTGACTGCAGACCTTTTTTACTGTGAAAAAAGTGTCGTTTCAAATGGAGACTAAAATAATTACAAGAAAGAACAAAAGGAAAAGGCCCAGAAACACATGAAGCAATAGCCCACCAAGCTAATATATTATTATAAGACTTTATTATGGTTGCTTTTCCTCACCTTTGCCTCATCAAACGCCAGGACACCGACACCTGCCTCGAAGTTTTCATATGCTTGCGTTGGACAAGCAATGTAGTCTGCATTGAATGTTGAAGATATTTGGTGCATGGTAGTTTTGGGATGCCGAGGCTTCGAATTGCATGAAATGCAGCTGGACTCCTGGGATAGATAGCAAGAGCTATTAAATAAAAGAATGAAGGAAAATTAAGCAAAATCTTTGATGTACATTGCAGTAAATTTTATAAAACACAAAAATGAAGAAAATGGCAAACACTCATATACGAAAGACAGCCACAGCACTGGGATCACCCTACTCTTTTCGAATAGTGGGTGGATTCTTTTACTTCCTACAGAATTGTGAGACGGGACCTCCAGGTTATCGGCCTTGTCCGAGAAGACTAGGAAGTCTAACCATTTGCAGATGAAATTACAAAAGCAGCACTTTCTCCTCAGTTAGTTAAAGACCCTGAGTGTTGGTCCGGTCGGAGTCTCGAACTCACGATCTCCCGCATCACAGCCCGGTGCACAACCAAGTGAGCCACCGGTGCGTGATTAACTGTGGCAACTAAGGTATGCAGCGGGAGTTAAGTGGAGCTGCGTTGACCGGCACCAGGGGAGGAGGGTGGGGCGACAGAAGCTCCCTTCACTGGAATGTACGCAAAATGACAACGATCGAGGCAAAACATGAGAATTGAAGCAAAGGCATGGCAAAGCATCATACTTTCCCCGAAAACTAAGAGCACGGCAGAATCCAAAGGATATAGCTCAAATTCCGTGATGCACTAATTATGTATGCAGTGAGAATAGTAATTTATCCCCACGACATACCGGTAAATTAAGTTATGGGAGGAGACCGTAATAGGGAGGACTAGGGGTAACAATAACACATGGCAGTGAAAATCGTTCAATTGGTCCAAACGGGTTGCAGATTGTCGGGGTGAGACACAGCCACTGTGACCAAACCAGTAGCACTTGGAGGACTTCCTTGAAGATCTAGAGATATGCCGTTGTATCAGATGAACAGGAGTAATGTCGAGCCATCTCCCCACTCTTCCAACCTATGCACTGTGCAACCTGCTGTTGAGAAGAACCTAGCAATCCCAAAGTAGTAGACAAACCCACCCCGGAAACTATGAGGGGTTTCACTGTCATGACGCTTAGCTTCGGTGAGATACCCCTGAGCCGACAAAAGGCCTGGGACAAATATCTCTACTGCAAATCCGATACCCTGTTGCCTGTGAAGAAATCTATTACAAAAAAGGTAGCATCCCTAACCAAGATATACTGTTTAATTTGGACGTTAAACAAGACTTACTTGTAATTTGAAGTTTGACTGTAATTCTATGAAGATAACAGTCACGAACTAGGGAGTCACGTGAGATATGTACGTGTAACCTAAGCATTCAGTCTTTAAAGGCGAGTGATTGCATAAAACCATTAAGGGTGGGTAACAGATGTATAAGATACAGACCAAAAGACCAGGTAAACAGAGGTGGGCATGCGACTCCCT
>BLAZ01000303.1:295261-297761 GCA_014633955.1 Acropora tenuis | reverse complement strand
ATTATTTACTCTACTTCTACAATCCCACAAGTACAATTTCCCAATCATAATTAGATAGTTTAGAAGATTAACAGAAGGGGAGTTTTGTCGTATCATTGCAACTAAAATATCTTGTAACGAAAGTCGAATGTTTTCCTTTAAAAGTTGGTGCCAGAATACTTCGAAGTCACGCCAAAAATTTACCGAGAAAGGACAGAGATATAGGAAGTGATAATATAAGATCTAGCGTTTCTGGTTCAGATGAACAAAATGAGCACAAGTCATTCAATTTAAACCAATTTTGTAAAGTTTAGCATTTGTATAGAGAATGGAGTTAAGAATTTTGTATTGAAATGCCTTAACATATGCTTCAAGAGCAACACTATGCGGGATCATAAAAATTTGTTGAAATTCCTTTTGCAGCTTATTTACAATAGTTGGAAAAAGAGCCTTTCTGCGTACAGGTAAAGTATAATAGTCTTTAGATTTCTTCTTTGTGACTTCAAATGTATTATCGCCAGTTTTTAGAGAAAGTTCATCTATTGTTGATTTATGAGTACAATTTTTTAAAATGGTAGGAATGGAGTGTCGAAGACCTGCCCAAACTAAAAAATTAGTTTTAGAAATCCTGTTAGAAACTAAGGAAAAGGAATCTTTGTTATTTAAGTCTAAGCGTTCTAGATGATGTGTGAGATACCTTTTCCAGGTGCCATCATTTGAGCCAGCTATTCTTTTAAGCCATGCCAATCAAAGCGATATTATCATGCTATCAAAATCAATCATCTTTAATCCTCCATTGGAGTATTCATTTATCGCCGATATGCGTGTGGCTTTATAAGGACCATTCCATATGAATTTAAATAACAACTGGTTTAATTGACTTCCAATTTCTTTTGGGGTGGGTAATAAAGATGACACATAAACGAATTTCGGGATTAATAGAGATTTGATAAGTGTAATTTTGCCATAAATAGAAAGTCCTCTAGAGGACCAAATTCTAGTCAGGTTTTTAATACTGTCTAATCCCTCTATGAAAATCTTTTCAAGAAGCAATTTTTGATCATACCTGTAATAAATTCCTAAAGCCTTTATCGGTTCGTTAGGCCATTTAATTCCAAAAAGCTGCGCTTTACAGTTTCTTGAAGAACCTATCCACATAGCTTCCGTTTTGAAACAATTAATCTTTAAACCAGAGACAATCTTGAAATCATCTAACAGCCTAAAAAGAGTAGTAGCAGAGCTTGTGTCGGCAAGTATTGCTGTTGTATCATCTGTGTATTGAAGAATTTTTGTCTCCTCATTCCCAATAGAGATACCTTTGATATTTTTATTTTGTCGAATTGCAATTGCTAATGTTTCTATTGTAACTACAAAAAGGTAAGGAGAGAGTGGGTCTCCCTGCCGTACCCCATGTTCGAGATTAAAGTATTCAGATGAAAGTCCGTTATGTATCACACAACTTTGTATTTGTCTGTAGAATGTTTGGACCCAATGGATAAAATTAGGGCCAAAATAGAGAAGAAATTCCCATTCTACGCTATCAAAAGCCTTTTCAAAGTCAATAAATATCATTAGTCCCGGAATACTTTCTTTTGCAGTGAAATCCATAATATCGAAAACTGATCTAATTGTTTCGGCGACATAATTATCGGTCTTTCACGTATCCAGTTTGGTTATGGTGTATAATGTTTGGAAGAACATTTTTAATTCTAGTGGCGATCACTTTAGACATAATTTTTTTGTCAACATTAACGAGAGAGATTGGATGCCAGTTCTCAATATATGAACGATCTTTTCCTTTTTTTTCTATTAGAGTAATTACCGCTTGTTTTTGAGAACAAGACATTTCACCTTTTTCAAAGCTTTCGTTCACGCATTTAAGAAAAGGATCGCTTATTCAAGGCCAGAACACTTTGTAGAATTCTATAGGAATACCGTCATTCCCAGGAGTTTTGTTAGTTTGAAAGCTTTCAAGGATATTGTAACATTCCTCAGCTGAGATTTTGCCTTCGCAGGTCAACTTTTGTTCTGCGGTTAATTGAGGTATATTCAAATTCTCAAGAAACTTTACAATGTTCTGACGGTTTTCCGCAACACTATTTGAACTTTTGTATAACTCTCGATAATAACGTTTTTGTTCTTGAAGAATGTCATAGGGATCTGTCTTTACGACGCCGCTTATTACTAGTTTCCTTATATGCTTTTTTCATGATTTCTTTTTTCTAAGTTTAGGAAGTATTTGGTACTTTTCTCACCGTGTTCATGCCATCGTGCTCGGGCCCGGATTATTATTCCGTTGACTTTTTCATCATAAAATGATTCGAGCTTATCCTTAGCTGAATTTAAATTGTCGCGATTCGAATCATTAGGGTTCGTTTCGAAAACCTTTTTGGCTTCAGTATATTCTTTTTCAAATTTTAATCGTCTTTCGTTTCTCTCCTTTGCCTTCTTTTTGGAATATTTTATAGCATGAGCTCTTATGTTATACTTTATCCAGTCCCAAATGTTACGGTGGTCGGAA